>VZRV01000960.1:514749-670533 GCA_013398115.1 Falcunculus frontatus
GGAAGGGAAGGGAAGGGAAGGGAAGGGAATCTGACGCAACTCAGGAATCATCCATAAAAATACATAATATTTTACTGATTCTTTTTATAAAATTCCTTTCCTGGCCCTCCATTTGGTCTCATGGGAAAATAATTTGTGCCACCTTTAATGGGTCAGACATTGCTTCATCACCCATTGCATAATTTCAGAGTAAGGAAAAGATGTGCCAAATTCCATCCTCATCCAGCCCTCTCTAATCCAGGAGGGAACTCATGGTCACAGAGCAAGAAGGGGCAGGTCAGACTCTTGCTAAGACCTGCAGGGTTCTGCAATCCACAATCATCAGGGCTGGGTGTCCGTTGAGATTGCAGAGGCCAATCTAAGGAAACGAGGCCTAGGGAAGGACAATTTCAAACTCTACCATCATTTATAGACCCTGTGTTCTCTTTCTAGGGAAAGTGTCACGCCAATCCATGACTCTGTGTCACTGCAGCTGAAAGGAAAGTACATGAGTGGATAACACAGGAGATCATATCATGATTAAATTCTGCTAACATGATTAAATTATGACATCAAGTGAACGAAAAGTCCCTTTTCGGATAAAACATTACCTTGAAGGAAAACGTGGAAAAATGCACCTGCCTGGTACAGAACCTGCATCGAACCTTGGAGAATATTCTTGGGAGTCTCTGCTTGATATTGACTAAATTATTTAATATCTGGTCTCTCAGGGCTATTCATTCTTCAAGCACTTTGAAAGATGTGATTTGGAATAATGGACTGCACAAAGTTGCTGGGACCTTGTGCTCATCCTAGACTGTATCCTGACTTGATATCATTGGGAAAGGGTTCTTCAGCTACATGATCCACTGGTTTGCCCTGAGGGGACACTTCTGCTCATAATCAGCCTGCTGACTGTTAATTACAGTAATATTTTATAACTCAGAGTGAACATGGGGTTTCTGGTTCTTGTCATTTCAGGTATATGTAGTTTGTAGTTTGATTGGAAACTCAGGAATCAGCAAGAGAGAATCTTTTTCTTCTGCAAAAGGATTTAATTTTAGTGAAAAACAATAAAGCAGCATTACATTAGCTAGATGATGAGACGGTACTCTGTGATTTTTCTATTATTTTCTATTTTTGTTTACCTATGGTGGATGTTAGGAACCTGGAGACTGCAAAAAAGTAAATTTGACAAAACTGAAGCAATGACGTGAGAAAAATCACAAAATTCCTCCTTTTTTCTCCCTTTTTTTTTCCCTCAAGAGTGTACAAATTCATGTGAGTGCTGACATTTTAACCTTCAGAAACTCCAGCAGGAGGTGACAGCTTTCAGCAGATCATGCAGCTCTAAGAAAAATGTTCCATTATAGGAGGCAAAAAATTGTAAAATTAATTAATATACATTAATTAATATAAAATTGAACTGCTTAAGTGTCCAGGCTGAAGCAGCACCACTTCCTGGTAGATGATGATACACTTAAGTCTTGATTTGCGAGATTCGAGGTCAGTAAAAAGCGCACTGGTGAATTCAGTGGGTGTAGGAGCATTTCCCTAGCAAACATGGCATATGTAGAAAGAGGGAGAAACTTCCCCTGTGCTGAATTCCATACTTCTGCAGACCAGCTAGGTCTGGGGGAGGAACATCGATGTGTGAACCTTATTTTTATCCAAACAGTGACACATTGGCTCCAGCAACCTGCTCACAAATGGATGGGCAAGCGTTACCTCCTTGAGAGAGGAGCCTCTGGGCTTGAGCCAGCATGGGAAGGGGAAGAGGAACCATCCACTCCCTGAAGAAAGGACACAAGCTAAAGGAAGTCTGTCCCTGGGACAGCTGCCAGCAGTGGAAGTAGTGAGGTTTGTTCAGAGAAGCTTTAACACCCACCCGGGGAACTTACTGTGATTTTAACTGATATTGATAAGTAGATAGAGTCAACTCCAACAGAGTCCTTGACTTTTAAGGAACATTGGGCCAAGATCTTCATTTGCAATTGATGCCTTAGGATTTTAGCTTTTATATTCTTCATATATTTGTAGTTCTGCAATTCTTTCTAAACTCCATATAGCCTGTTAGCTAATGTTCTCCCATTTTGGTCAGACAAAACAATTCCTCTCTAGGCCTGAAACTCAAGGACACCTTACTGTCTTAGGCCTCTAGAAATGTAAACAGAAGTGAGTTGGGGGGGAGAGTAAGCTTGGGGTAATGACTTCGTTACCTGACGCTGTAATTGAGGGATTAACCCCTGATATGCAAATGGACCAAACTCATAAAAGTATGAAAACCCCTGACCCCGTGGTCCATTTTGGGTGTAGCCCCTGGGGGCCTTGACTGCCCTAATGTACCTGAAGGCCCTTCAATAAATATAACCACTTTTTATTCTCTTAATTTTGTCTAGGCTCTGTTTTTATGTAGTCCCAACAAAGCATCACAACCAGATCCAAGGGTTCAAGGAACTATCTTGGTTTACAGTAAAACTAACAATGTGTCATCATAATAAAGGCCTAAAAACTGTGCATTTCAGGATGTAGTCTCCTCTCCAGCTGTTAGGGATGTAGTAGGGTGTACGTTGCAGGAATCTACCTGCTTCCAGGTTTTCCCACTCTCCTCTGAGCAGCGTGGCAGTACTGACTTTGTTAGAGGCACAGTGCTGGAGGTAAAGGGTTCTCCCTGCCCATTTCATGTTACTAATGGAAACAAAGCTTTTCCAAATGAAAATATTGTTTTTAGCCAGAGCTTTCAACCTTCTTGTGTTACAATTCTCTTTGCTGACTTGCACCAAACAACCATTACCCCCTGGGCCTGGAACGTGCTCTGTAATGGTCCCCACTGATGTTGCCATATGCAAAAACGAATAACACTGCTGACGGGGCGGGGGGCATGGTATTTCACTTAACTTGTGATGGAAAAGATTCCTTTATAGCAATGGAAAGAAATAGATGACTTTATATTGAGCTGTTCACAATATCTACTTTTACTTTCACAGAATCAGAATCACAGGATGTTCTGAGCTTGAAAGAACTTTTAAATATAATCTAACCCACTCCCCTGCCAGGGGCAGGGACATCTTTAAGTAAACCAGGTTGCTTCAAGCCCCATCCAACCTATCCTTGAACACTTCCAGGGATGGGGCAGCCACAGTTTCTCTAGGCAACTTGTGCCAGGGCCTCACCCCTGTCCCAGTAAAGAATTTCTTCCTAATATCTAACCTAAACCTACCATCTTGCATGTTAAAACTGCTGCCCCTTGTTCTGTCCTGGTAAAAAATCTCTCTCTATCTTTTTACAAACCATTTTAGGTATTGAAAGGACACAACAAAGTCTCGCTAGGATCGTCTCTTTTCCGGGCTGAACAACCCCAACTCTCTCAGCTTGTCTTTACAGAATAGGTGTTTCAGTCCTCTGACCATTTTTGCAGCACTCATTTGGACTTGCTCTAACAAATCCTAACCTTTCTTGTGCTGAGAACCCCATATTTGGACACAGGACTTCAGGAGGGCTCTCACAAGGGCAGAGAATAGGGGCAGCATCACCTCCCTTGACCTGCTGGCCAAGATTCTTGTGATGTAGCCCAGGATACTTTTGGGGAAGAAGGGTCTTGTCCTCCCTGTTGGCCGTGATTCTGGACTACGAGCTCAGGTGAAAATATTAATATTTGTTTAGAAGAACACACTCTGCTTGTATTGTACATTTTAAATAAAACCCATCATTTATCAGTGTTTTCAGTTCTTATGAGACCCTCCCAAAAAATGCCATTCTTGTTTTAAGCCCTCTCTTCTCTTTCTATGCGTGTACCCATGCCAAAGTTCTGTGTTAAAGCAGTCTGTGAGACAAAGGTTTTACCTTCTAAATCGAGGTGGATGAAAGGCACACAGTGCTATGATCCCCATTTCACAGAGGTGGAAATGAGACTCAGGCAGATTTAGGGACTTGCCCAAGGCAAGACAGGAAACCCTCAGCACGGCCAGGAATCAAACCCACATCTCTTCTGTTCTTTAGCTAGGCGACTAGTGTTCCTCTAGGTAGAGAGCACAAATAAGATGGGAAGTGGTACTTTGAAGCCCTTTTCTCAAGATAACGTCACTGTTATTGTTATAATTTAGCAATAGATGTTATCAATATAAAAGTAAAGCCGGTTGCAATTTGAGTTTATCCTTTGTAATGACTCACTTCTTCCATACTGCCCACGAGAAGTGAACTAATAACCAGTTATTCCCCCTGGATTTCTCAGTATGAATTGTCTCTGTGTTACTTGCTTTTAAGCTACAAGACAGATTTCCAAGCCACCCCAGCAGAGTCATATGGTAATATCAAATGCCCCATTAGACCTCTTGGTGACCTCCTGGTGGAAAGGAGGCTGCAGACACACACCCGACATCACCATGGTGCTCCTTGATGGTCCATTACTCTGATGAAAGACAGTCTGCACTCAGAACCCGTGCACTCCTCATGTCCATAAAACATGTTGGATTCTTCAAGATTAGTCAGTTTTGGTGGGTTTGAGCTTGCACAGTTAATTTGACTATAACTGGTCAAAAAATTATAGAATATCTGGAGTTGGAAGAGACAAGGAACATTGAAGTCCGACTCCTGGCCCTGCACAGGACAGCTCCGAGAATTCTACCAGGCACCTGAGAGTGCTGTCCAAATGCTTCTTGACTTCTGCCAGGGCTGGTGCTCTGACCATTTCCCTGGGGAGCCTGTTCCACTGCCCAACCACCCTCTGGATGAAGAACCTTTTCCCAATATCCAGCCTAAACCGCCTTGACACAACTTCAGGCCATTCCCTCTGGTCCTGAATGTGCTCTACCAAGTGCTCTACCTGCTGGAGCAGGATCTGAAAGACAGATACTGTGGGTCCACAGGAAGTCTGGAACTGTCAGAAAATCCACTACAGGCCACAGAAAACATATTACTGAACTCTTCTGAGTGTGCACTCATGAAGCTCGGGAAAACTCCATAATTCTTATTGAGACAGTTTTGTCTACCCAGTTTAGCCTACTTTTTTTTTTTTCCCCTAACAAAATAGTGAATGAACACCCTTAGAATGTTGGAATCATTTATGCTGGAAAAGACCTCTAAGACTGTTGAGTCTAATCGTTAACTCAGCACTGCCAGGTCCAACACTAAACCATGTCCCCACATGCCACATCTACGTGTCTTGAGGTTTGGCAAGCAGGTCTGTGTCAGAATGGGGTCAAATCGCTTATTGAAACTGAAAGGACTTCTGCAATTGAATCTAGTAGGACTTTTGATATTGAATCCATTAATTCTGCTTTTTTGTTGTTGTTGTGGGTTGGGGTTTTTTTTGCCTAAAAGAATGTTCAATTCTAGGTTGGGATTTTTTTCCTTATAGCCAGTTCTTTTACAAAGAGTAAGCATTTAATCATTGCTCCAAACTGGGTAGTTGCTGCTCTGAATAAAGAACTCAGTGCTTTGCTGAAATACTTAAAGTGATATCAGGTAACTAAACAGTCTGTGTTGGGCTTTTCCCATTGAGTAATTCGGTGTTTAGATTATACTTAATTAACTAACATACTTGGTTAACTAACACCTTTGCAAAATGTCACAAGTAATATTTGTTTCAGGGATTTTATATGGGTTTCCCCTGTAGTCTCTCTCTATTTGCATATCCTTTTTTTTTTTCCCAGAATTTTTAAAGCTCATTAGTGAAAGTGCAACATTTTGCAGATTATCTCAGTGTTGCTGAAGATTTGTTGTGGGTTTTTTCCCAGAGACTGGTAAAATCACACTGGCTCCAGAGGTTCAACTTTCTGCCCCTGCTGAGGGAGGTCATCAGTAGCATGGAGTCAGCTTTGGATATCTCCCAATCAGAAACAAATAAAAGTTGGCCCACTGGGACTTTAGCTAGGCTGTATCTGCCCTTCCAATGAACAGTTAAGCTTTGTAGTGTGCCTGCTTGAGAAACAGCTGTTTGTCTAACCCCTGAACTGCTCAATACATTAATCTGAAACATAATTTAACTCTGTCTGAGCTTCTGAACATGGCACCAATAACTGGTTAGCATAGATTTACCAGACTTAATAATTTCTGAGGTTCGTTTAAAAGATAGCTGTCCTTCTGCCTAAGATTACTTCGAAGTGACAATCTTTGCAGGAACATACTCAACAGAGAGCATAGTTCATAGGGTTCTAAGCAGGATGCTCCCCCTTGAAACCTTCATGCTGCTGTTTGTGCCTGCTGTTTGTGAGTCAGCTGTAGAGGCAGACCCTGGTTTTTTGTTGGCCTTCTGTTTGGGGAATGTGGTTCAGCTGTGCATCACCGCATTGTCCCTCTGCCAACTAAGAACAAAGATCCAGTCAGAAGGATGGGAAAATGCATTACTATTCTGCATAAGGAGGAGCCAAGCCTTGATCAGATCTGGATATCTTCAAGCTTCAAAGTTATGAGACTCCTGGATTCAGTGTGGGCTCATCTGTTTCTGAACCCAGATTCAAAGTTGGGGAGTGACTGAGATCATTGATCCCTGTGACAAAGTAGGTCTAAAAAGAGGGAAGAAATACAGAAAAAAAAAAGGAGGAGAATGAATGTTTGTGAAAAACACTAAGTGACACACTTTTGGCTTTTGAAATGCTGAGTGATGCAAGATCCAATATTCTCCTCTCACTAACAGACACCTGGTTCTTGCTTCACTTCATGAGCACATACACACTTAATTCCCCAGACTGCCCCAGAGAAAAACACCAGAAGAATAGTTCACTCTCCTAAGATTTTGGCTTCTGAGAGCAATTGTTTTGCTCCTCAGTATCTAGGTCATTAAATATCTGTCCAGACATAGCACTGGAATTTTCCAGTAACTTGGACTCTTTAGGGTTTTGCTCCTGCATTATTAGGAGAGATCATTGCATCATAGAATGATAACGGAATGGTTTGGTTTGGTTTGGAAGGAACCTTAAAGACCATTTCATTCCACCTCCTGCCATGGGCAGGGACACCTTCCACTATCCCAGATTGCTCCAAGCCCTGTGGCATTTTGCCTTCAACACTTCCATGGATGGGGCATCCACAGCTTCACTGACCAGCCTGTGTCAGAGCCTCACCACCCTCACAGTGAAGAATTTTTTCCTAATATCTAATTCAAACCCTCCCTCTTTCACTTTAAAACCATTCCCTCTTGTCCTATCACTACACACCCTTGCAGAAAGTCTTTTTTCCATCTTTCTTGTGGGCTCCCTTCATGAAATGAAAGGCCACAATTCGGTCACCCCAGAGACTTTTCTTCTCCAGGCTGAACGATCCCAATTCTCTCAGCTTTTAAATGGGTGGCTTCAGGTTGGGGTAAATCCAGGGTGTCTATTGCCCCACGTTCACATGACATGCCAGGGTCTATTTTGCAAGAGGAGCGGTTTCTTGTAGATACTGACAAATTAATCACATGATGTCATGCAACCTCATAAGGCATTCTATCTGTCCAAGTAAAAAAAAAAGGCAGTGTGGAAATTATAGAACTAATCATTAAGTATTATGGCCTCACAAGGTTCTGCTGTCACTCTTGCTGACTTTCAAGAGACCATCATCTCCATGGACTATAACAAAAGCTGAGACAGCTGGTCCTAATGCAGACAACCCGTGTTTCAGTCGAATTCCTTCCCTATGTGTTTTCCTTTTCCTAACGCTCCGACTCCAACAATCAAGGTGTTAGGAGAGATAATTAAATTTTCCTTAAAAATGAGGGCAAACAGAGCTGTCAAACTTTCGCAGTCAGAGAGAAATATTGAAAATTTAGCCTAGATCTGGGCATATGCTTGAGCAGTGCTGAAGCCTGCAAAGAGATTAAATCTCATGTTTTTCTTCTATTATCATCAGTGTAGAAATTATGGCATTTACAGCTCGGGGAGCGTAAGAGTTAACAGGCAATGACAGAGTCCTGGGAACTGGGAAAGTTGTGGATTGTCTTATAAACACAATCCCTGTTGCAAGGAGTTTAGAGTATAAAAAAGGTAGGATAAGATGGACACGGACAAGCCAACAAGGAATATGATGATATTATCCTTTTTTACCAGATTACTGATTTACTGACAGACCAGGCCTGAATCTTAATGAGGGATTTAATCAGAGAAGGATGTAATTTTTCAGCTGGAACCCCTTCGGTGAAACTGTAGATCCGACAACATCTATTTTGCCTGTGAATCTCTGTCAGATGAGCTAATTTATTCATTATCCAAAGCTGAAAATATCTTGGAAAAATAAAATATTTTAACATTTTATGATTAACTGTCATGAATTTTTAGCTAAGATTGTTTAAAAAATGTATTTAAACAATTAGAAATCATATTAAAGCTTAGTGATGCATTTGATCTTAATCAATGTTAGGCTGTGATATATATATTTTCAAATTCTTCTTTGCCCAAATATCCCAACGTTGATGTTCTTTCTTAGCTTGATGATGATGATAAAAAGATTATGAAGAATTAATAGGAGAGCATAAAATTTCCCATTTTTACAGCAGTTTGTCACTTGACTGAGGGGAATGTGTTGTTTGAGAAGGCAAATGGGGCAGGTGAATTGTGCAAGTACCAAGGGGCAGCTCAAGAGTCTCAGAGACAAAGGCAGAGAGGGCATTAAGCATGTTCATTGTAACAGGTAAAGGGATAATGGTTTTAAACTAAAAGAGGGCAGATTTAGACTACATAAGGAAAAAAATTTAATGATGAGGGTGGTGAAACATTGGCACAGGTTGCCCAGAGAGAGGGTGAATGCCCCATCCCTGGAAACATTCAAAGTCAGGTTGGACAGGGCTCTGAGCAACGTGATCTGTTTGAAGGAATTCCAGCTCATTGCAGGGGATTACACTAGATGACCTCTAAAGGTTCTTTCAGACCCAAATTGTTCAGTGATCCCCCTTTTACACAGGCCAGTTTTGTCCCTTCACTAGGCAGGTGTAGATCATGAGGAAGTCAGGAGGTGACAGGAAATCCTGTCCCAACTACAGTTACAGTACCCCAGTCACCCCCGGGTTCACTGTGGTTGTCTCTTATTACCTGTCCTAATATTTGTTTCCTGGACAATGCTAAGGTAGGAGACAAACTCACTCATTTGCTGCTGTAAGGCATGGAGTGAAATGCAGGACTAACTCCCTTGCCTGAAGTATTCCAGCCCCTTTAGGGGCAGAACTGTGGCTCCCCTGTACTTCCTTTGGGAACGGGCACAACCACAATCCCCCGACTCACAAAGCCCGCAACACGCCAAGGCTGATATTGTCAGCTGTGATGGTTATTGGGTGTTGAAGGGAGGGGATAAATACCTGGAGAGAGAAGATGCTTTGCTATGAAATGTCTGAGGACATGCTGTCACACTGCAGAGCGTCTGCAATACCCATCTCTGCGTGGGGGAAGTGGCGTCGGGCTGTCACCAGCGCTCCTGCGGCTCCCACACCTATTGAGCCTGACAGAGCTGTTTAGCCAAACTGCATCACATTCCCTGCTGCCCTCATTTTGCTTAATCTGCATTCTTGCAGCTCAGTAATCCTCATGGGGGACTTCCTATAAATAGTGCTCTGGCAATTAAACCCACTTTCCTTGCAAACTAAGCTTTAATTGCTATTGGCAGGTAGCTTGCAGGAGTATCTCCTATGGAGGAACTAGAGGATGGAAAACGTTTTAAATAATGAGGGTTTATCTTTGTGAAGAAAGGAAAGTTTATCTTAAATGCTAATGCTATTATCTAATCGAGCATCTAATGTTTTTCTATGCAGTTTGCCCCTCTGAGAGCACCACGGAGCAGAAATGTGAGCTGTAAAAATCCTGCTGTGCTCATGGAAATGTCTAAATTTCTCTCGCACATTTTCAGGGAAACCAGGTCAAAGATTACACCTCTGCAGTATTTTTTTGGCAACACACATTCATTATTTTTAATGCATTTTACTCAGATTTCAATCAGAATTATATTCAAAGAAAACAACAAATCACAATAAAAGAATTGCCCCTCTGCCCTCAGAAAACAGGTGAATACACATCCAGGTCAATCCACTGGCGAGCTCTGATGTACAGAGGAGATGGGGTCGTCTGTTTCAGAAGCAGGTTGAGCTGTTCTGCCTCCTGTTTCATGAGCACTTCACATTCTTAAATGACACCTGGAAATCCGAACAGGCACAGTGGAGCCTATCATAAAGGGAAAGAGGGATTTGGACTATTTGGAAGTAAATCCTGAGATTATTTTTACATGAACCTGTAAGAATGATATTGGTATGCATGTAAGTGTGCATAAACCAGCTGCTGCTCCTGCCTCCTTGCATGCTGAGTGTGCTTTGCTTCAAATCAATGTTCTTATGGGCTTCTAGGGGAGCAGGAGCAATCCAGATATGCACAGAAAACCAAGGCTTTTCAAACCTAAATATGGCATCTGATTATGTGAGGTTTAAATAAAACCACAAATGATACAGTCCTGTATCACACATTGATCCCAATATGGGTCAAATTCTTTAAGGTGGTGTCAGATCTTTCACATGTATGTCTAGTTTTAATTGGGTATAAAGTCACATTAGACTCATGGAAATGAATGTGTGATACATTTCTGAAAAAAAATAACATGTACAAGGGGAGATGCTGGAAATTTTTTTTTTTTGTGTTGTTAGTTCAGATCATCTGTAAAATTCATTTAAATGGAAAACACGCACACGCACACACACACAAACACATATTTTGTGCTCATTTTTTATAAATATTCAAATTTGACTTTTCCCACTGAGAATGTTTTCAGCAAGTGCACAGTGGCCATGTCTGGGGCTGAGGCTGAGCTTTGAATTTGTTTGCACTGAGGGAATGAATTTGTTTGTACTGAGGAAATGAATGTCCTGAGCAAATGCATGTACTGAGCTCAGTCCTGCTAGGAGCTACACACACCAATTAAACACTGAAAACTGAAAAAGGGTGGTTTTAGATCAGATATTAGGAAGAAATTCTTTACTGTGATAGTGCTAAGGCAATGTCACAGGTTGCCCAGAGAAGCTGTTGATGCCGCATCCCTGGAAGCACTGAAATATGTCAACATTCAGCTGGAGACTGCCTCAGTAAACTGCTGGAGGCCAAAAGCAACCAGAATTTATATTTTAAGGAATGCTTTTGAATAAAAGATCTCAAAGAATTCAACTCAAATTTGGAGAGTTTTCAAGGAAATTGATGGCCAAATTTATTTTGGACCCTACGTGCTACCTTACTCTCTGGCCTGGGACATCTGTGAAGACACGCTTTACCCATTCAAATTCAAAACCGACCCTGGACCATAGTATCACTTGTAATTTTTGTCCAGGCATAGAGATTTTGAAAATCCTACTGGACACCTTAATATGTTTAAGCACATTTAAAATGAGTTAAGCTCTGTGTGCTGCTCAAAAAGTCAGTTAGCTTTATCCCATCTCAGTTTCTAGAGAAAGTAATACATGAAATATTATTTTTTTACTTAATTTTAAATTAAACACACTGTGATTGCATTTTGTATTTCTGTCTTACCTCAGGTACCAACATTAGCAATAATTTTTACTGCTAATGTAACTGGTAGAAACTTTTTATTTGCCTGCTTTCATAACAACTTTTTTTTCTCTTCACATTTGTAATCTTAACAAGGGAAAAAATGCTTATAGGGAAAACATAAAGGTATAGAAAGTCACAGAAATGTAGTCAAGAAGAATAATGGGCATTAAATCAATATTTATAAACATAACAGCTAATAGAAAAACAGGCTCATACCCATTTGTTTTAAAAATAGGTTGCTGCAAAACCGTGTAAATGAATATTTAATTTAATGATGTTTTTTCTATATCAAGTATAGTTCTCTTTATAAAAGCCCATGAACAATGACAATAATGCACAATAAATATTAATAATTACCCATAATGGGTAATTAAAGTTTAATAATTAGTATGAAAGTCAAAATAACAAGAAAGAATCACTTGATCACATTCAAAACATTCAGTATTTGAAGGATGTTGTATAATCATTACAGCATAGGTTAATGATTGTCCATTTGAAGTCTGCACTCATTTACGTTCATGGTTATTGGAATGTAACAGTTGATAGAGCATTTCATGATAGAAAAAATTGAATATGTAAATATTATTCCAAATGTGAGTCCACTGTGATGGGGTTATCTCTTCAAATGTAGTTCACATTGGTGGTATTCTATAAGGAGGTTGCTTTTTTGAAGTGCCTTTGCAAAAATGGGTTTAATTTAGGGGAGTTCAGGTCAATATGCTGCACATATTTTGTGCATGTAAACACTGCTCAACTGAACCAAATGCATTTAGTCTAAAATACCTTGCTACCCTGCAGCTGAGGGTCCAGATCACATTTTCCAATACTTTGCAGAGTTAGAGTTGTATAATCTTTCGCAATATGTTTTGGGGTTCTGACATACACCAGTACAAAGAAGAGAAATAACTTATCAAAAATATACTTTGGCTCATCAGACTCTAGTTTATAAAGACAAGGAGCAGAAGACAACCAAAATACATCTCCTATGGGGTAACGTGCTGATGCTTCAAAATGTATCCTGTTCTTTTTGAGGTCTTCTGTTTGGTTTTGTTTAGGGGGTTTCTTGTGTATTTTTCTGATGAAACAGTTTTTTTAAAACATGCTGCAAAAGGAGTAAATTTATTCTTAATAAAACATGCCCATTTTTCTGAATGCTATAAGTTTTTGTTATTTCCTTATTTAAAGGATTTATTTTTAATCCCCATTTCCAGGAACTTTTGTTAAAAATAAAAAGTCCTCCATGTCTTCCAAGTTTTGAACACTCTAGCCACTGAGCTAATTCCATCTTCTCGTATTCAGGATGACATTTGTGGCCAGCTTGACAAGCCACCTAAAAATCTTGACAAGCCCCTTAAACCCCATGTTTCTCTGTTTTGTTTTTCAGTCTCTTTCCTTTTTTTTTTTGGTTGAGTTTCAGCAAACTCAGTTTCCTGATCCTGTTGTTTGTGCCTCTGCATGGAAAATCAGGAAGATGTTTTCTGCCCAGATACAGCAGCACATTGCAGTATTTTGGTATTGGGATAGTACAAGGGGACCGGCTATCATCAGGGACTTGTCACATGTCAATCCCTGTCTCTAAGACCAGTTAAGTGAAGCGAGGAGTGCAGATGAACAAGAAAATTACTGAACAAGGAAAGCTGTTTCTGAAGCAATATAATTATTTGCTGTAGCCACCAATCTCTGCCTTTTCATTGCTTTGTGCCCTCTGGGGCTATTGGTGGTCAAGCTGTTTTGCAATGGGTTTATCTTTCCCATTTCATAAATGAGGAAAATGAGACCAACTTGCTGGAGGAGGCAAAACAAGCCCGGGGAGCTGCCAGGATGAGAAGTACTCATGGAAAACAAAATCCGAGGTGAGAGGAGAGGGAGAGGCTTCAAGAGAGTTCCAGTCTCCATTTCCAACACTATGGAGGGAAATTCCAGTACCAATGAAGGGAAAATCCAGCATGACTGTATGGCACACCTGACTCTACCTGCTGACCTACAGGCAGCCCCAACATTGTCCCACTAGAGTTCCAGCTGACCCCAAATAACAATCCCCCATACCCACCCCCTAGGAGTACAGAATCCTGGAATCGGAGTTGGTAAGGTTGGAATCATCAAGTCTCCAGGAACAGCAAGTCCAGCTGTCAATCCAGCACCACCACCATGCCCACCACTAAACCATGTCCTCAAGTGCCACATCCACACATTTTTTGAACACTTCCATGCTGATTCCATCACTTCCCTGGGCAGCCTGCTCCAAGGCTTGACAATGATTTTGCAAGACATGGCATGGCCTCAGTGACTGTGGAACAGGTGTTCTCCTGTGATTGAGCAGGAAAAAATTCTTTATCCTTTTGGGAATGCATCATTTTCTATCTTGTCCAGAGATGCAGGAGAAGGCAAGTGGATCTGTGGCACAGAAAAGGAAAGGAAAGCTGCCTTAGTATGTAAGAACATCACCAATCCCCACATACTTCGGTTTGAGTAAAACATGCAATAGAGGAAAAAGACTGAGGAATTCTGTGCAAGTGAGTGAAATTAGCTTTTTCCTAAAATGGAGAATTAGAATGTTTCATGAAATTAATGGAAAGAGGATCTTAGAAAGAATAAAGAGGGGCCTGGATAAATTAAAGATTTTATCTGAAACCAAACTGGAGTAATTGACTAAATTAACTTGTCTTAAAGAGACATGTACTGAGACATTGCAAAATAAAGAAAAGATAAAAGGAAATTAGAGAGTGTAATATGGCATATAAACAGCACTAGCAAAAAAAAAAAAACTGAAGGGAAAAGTAAGAATGCTAGTGTCAAAGGGGAAGAAGAAAGGCTTTACATATATAAAAGTGACTAAATGTGCCATTTTATTTTTCAGCAAGAAATATGACAAATCTTTCTGCTGCTTCCTTAAAAAGAAAATAAGAAATCAGTATTCAAATGACATATTTCAGGGAGCAGTCTAAAAAAAACTACACCTCAAAGTCATCTCAGGCTTTCTTTATTTACTTATTAAAATTTTAAGAAATTATGGGAAGGCCCTGGGCAGAGATCATAATTTTATTTTTTCCTACTTGTTTGTAGAATAAGCCGAGACAAACATCATAATACGTGGTTTTATAATTTGGCCAGTATCTAGAATTAATCACAAGCAATATTTTTTTGATCAATACAACAGTATATATTAAAAAAAAAAATCTGAGCTCTTAAAAGATACCTTTCATTTGTTAAGGCAGCTACCACAAACCTGTTAAAGCAGTAGAAACCCTTCAGTGTGTTATGTTAGCAAAACAGAAATCCAGCGCCCTCAGTTTAGGAAATATTACTGTGAAGGAATAATGTTAATGATGCAAAGTCCCTGCATAAACCAGCAAATCTTTTTTGCACAACTCCTTCTTCATTCCTGATCAGAATATTAAATTAAGACTGCATTAAGGAAGGAAGAAAAAGTGTTTTTGTTAATCTTGCAGACTTCCCTTCAGAGCTCTTTTTGTATTTCTTCTCTACAGCCTAGATTAGCCATTGTTATTATTATCATCATCATCATCATCAATATCAATACCAATATTATTAGTAATACTATTATTATTTAAAATAGTATTTGCAATTATAGCCCAAATCAGAGACTGAAGGCACTGGATTAAATATTATATATATACATATATTAACACACATGCATGCATGTATATTCACATACAGAAATGCCTGAAGACTTTCTCATGAGGCAGTGAGTTTACAGCAATGGCAATTGCTTCTCTTTAAGGACTGAGTTCTGGAGGGAATGACAAAGAAAACATAGTTCCATTTCCAAGAAAATGGGGAGAAGAGTGGGTAGGATCCACCTCTACAGTAGGGCTAGTGCAAGAAAGAAGACAAAAAACCTCATGGTACTCTCATCCTTTGGCAAGGGATAAGCGGTGATGCTGAAATCACAACACATTTCTATTCTACATTTGACAAGGGCACACACTGTACTTATACACTCAGCCTTCCCGTTAATCTCAACTCTTAACCAAGACCAAAGCCTCAGTAGCGTGGGAAATGTTCAAGGCCAGGTTGGGTGGGGGCCCAGGCAACATGATCAGGTGAGAAGTGTCCCCGTCCATGGCAGGGGAGCTAGAACTACATGATCTTTCAGGTCCCTTCCAATCCTAACCATTCTATGTTTCTATGATTCTATGATTAGCTTTTCTTAATTGCAATGAGGTTTCAGCAATTCTCACTCATAAAAGCTTTAATCTGAGAGACCCATTTCCTCCCTTTTTCAGTCTGTTTTTTGTTGTGTTTTTTTCTGGTTTGGTTTTGGATTTTTTTTTGAGTGGGAATAGGGAATTTCTATAATGTTTATGTGTATCTTTCAGAGTACATCCCTCAAAATACTTTTACAACAAAGGCTTAGATCTTGCAAGAATACTCACTTTCTGGTAAATTACCCAAGGTCACTAAGAAAAGATGGTGGACATAAGTCCTCCCATTCGAAGGAAAGATCTTGTTAGTCAGAAATTTAAGAATTCATAAGGGGATGAGATGTTACATATAAGTGAACCCCAGGAAAACATAAATACCCGCAGACACCAAAGTAGTAAAGATGAGTAGTGGAGTAGTAAAGATGGGGAACTGAGGCAGGACTCTCAGAAGGATTTAAATACCCGATTCAATGAAATGAATGACTCTCAAGCCAATGACTGAGCTGCTGGTGTCCTATTCAAAGCCCTGTGACAAGGGAGGGACTCCAACCCACATTTCCCAAGCCCCCAGCCACCCCTCCTGTAACTGGATGAGCTTTTTTTGCTGCCTCTTTTCACAACATCACCATGACAACAGTGACTGCTCTCTTTTTGGCTGGTGCTCAGTGTGCATATTGATGGTGATCAACAATGAGGTACTACCACGATGAGTAAATAGATTAGACCCATGTGCTACCCTATGGTCAACACACACAATGAGCAGATCTGTAGCCCTCAGATCACTGTTGTTATTCCTTCTCCCGAGTCCTGCGGTGTCCTTTCTACTGACACGTAAGCTAGCATTTGATGATAGTATTATTTACATTTTTAATTACATTGTGTGTACTGGGTATTTACTCTGAGCACAAGTGGCAAGCTGTTTGGGAGCTAGTGTTTCTGCAGTGCTGCTAATTAATTGATGATAAATAAGTAAATAAAGAGCCCAGCAAAAGCAAAAGGAAAGACGATAGCCTGGTGCTTTCCTTTCCAGAAAACTCTATCCTCCCTAGTTTTTTTTTCTTTTTTTCGTTGTTGTTATCGTTCACCTTTTAAATGAAACAAGTTTGCCATTTGGCTGCCAAACCTTACCCCATAAGCAACAAATGGCACTGAAAACAGGTCTAAATGATTTTTCTTTCTCTTCTTTGTTTCCTGTAGTGGGATGATGGGTCTTTGGGTTACCCTGAAATTCCTTACACACACAATCCCTGATAAGTCAGGTCTGGCAGATCTCTATGTGCCATCATTTGAACTTTAACTCGAGAGCAGTGAAGGAGAATAATTGTGAACACAGAGAAGGATCTGGGATGAAAACAGAAGAAGAGCTCCCCTGCCTAATTTTTATTGAGTATAAAAGACTATTTCATGCTCTTCTCCATAACTAGCGATTACACTGCACAGATAGGAAACAGTTTATTAAAGCACAACCACAAGAGTTGGGCTTTCAAATGCTACACTTGCAGCTGTTGAATGTTTCCCAAGCATGTCTCATTGAGTAAATTCTGGTCACTTTCATTATGTGACTAAGGCTTTCTTCAGCCTATCAGCATAGAGCAAAAATCATGTTCATTTGCTTAGCTCTCTCCTGCATTTAAAAATCTGGTCAAGGTGAAACAAACTATATGTTATAACATACATTTAAATATGAGCTGGCCCAATGAGTGTTTTAGGAGGAGTGGATATCTGGTTTGTGTTCATTAACAGATGGAGTTATCCAGTAAAGGAAAGGCCAAATTTGGGAGCTGAATTATGTAGCAAACCTGGGCTTTCTAGAACTGTTGATGGTTTTACAACTGCTTTGCCTAGATGGGAGCAATTATGCAAAGGGCAGGTCCGGGCAATGGAGACAGTGCCAATGAGTCTGTAGCCTCACTGAAGGAATAATATAACCTCTGAAAGCCTTAGACATGCAAAAGGACTGCTGAAAAAAGGAGAAAATTTTAGAATAAGCTGCTGTGTACATACATGGTCTGGATTCTGTGGCGGATCCACAGAAAAATAAGATCTGAGAAGGTCCCAGTGCTCAAACCCCAGGTTCCCACCTGCCCAACACATGTGGTGTGAATTGACAGGTGATCACAGGGGTTTTTTTCCTGTCTTCATGATAGCTACATCCAGAGCACAAAAGACAAAGCAAATGAGTCTGTGCTTCATTATGTTCCTCTTGATTCATAAAGGACAATCCATGAAGGGAACTTGGGCATCACAATGATGAGCAGTATGGTAGCCAATATTCATGTAGCTACCTGCAAGCTGGAGTTCTAATTGCCTGTCAATAGAGGCAACAAAAGCCATCATATTCAGCAGAAACTTGCCTAATTCTGCCAGAAAGAAATGGCTGAGAT
Organism: Falcunculus frontatus; assembly: GCA_013398115.1. NCBI lineage: Eukaryota > Metazoa > Chordata > Aves > Passeriformes > Falcunculus > Falcunculus frontatus. The sequence continues at coordinate 532,768 of VZRV01000960.1, forward strand.
GAAAGTTTATTTATTTCCTACACATTCCTGAGGGTTTCAAGCCTTCCAGCTCTGAAGTTGTACATCCCAGAACATTTCTAAATTAGACACTCAGACCTTTTCTTTCCAAAGGTACATGAAATAAATGCATCAATCTTTTCTTTTCAAAAAACTTCAAAATAGACTCTATTTGTGGAAAAAGTGGAAATCTTAGCTGAATCTCTTAACTCTTTGGAACTGCTTTAACCCATATTCAGCACCCTGTTGATAAGTGTCCTGGGTGATGAAGCCCAGGGAGAAGTTGCCACAACCTTTCTGGTCAAGTCTGTTTCACTCTGCATGAATTTCCACCAGTTCAGTTGAAGGAAAAGCACATTTTAAGACAGATCTATAGTTTAATGACTGAAGAGACCTGAGTTCCCACTGCATTGAATACTTAATAGCACATATTGAAATATTTAGCAGCCTCCAGGCTAGAATCCAAACTCCCCCTCCCCACAAGCCAGGTGAGTGCAAGAAACAGGTTATGAAGCAGCCCAGTGACATATCAAGATCTCTTTATAGCCATGATCCACACACAACACGTACTTTGGAGAGACAAGGAGAGGGGGAACTCCAGGAGTAGCTCATGTGCACACAGGAACTGCAGCTTCCTTTCTGTGCTTTGATGCACTTTTATTTTGGGCTTAAGGAATATTGAATTATTCCCGGCAAACTGGAATGGCCTCAGCAAAGAGGCCTGAGGTCGTCCATGCCCCTAGCAATCCTCTAGAAATTTGTCTTTAAGTTAGCTTGAAATCAATCCTAATTGATTAATCACACCACACTCCCAGGATGGTGATGTGAGCTGTGGAGTGAGATCCTCTGTGTCTTGCAAGAGGTGTGAACCCTCTGAAAGGAGGAACACCTGAGACCTCCTGGTTAAGGTGTCCCACCTGTTAAGTGAGAGATTAGGGGGCCTGTGAGACTATAAGGACAAACTTTTTAACAGGATCTATCTTGACAGGACAAGGGAGAATGATTTGAAAGAAATAGGGTCAATTTAGGTTAGCTACAAAGAAGAACTTTTTTACAAAGGTGATGGTAAAACACTGGCAGAGGTTGCCCAGAGAGGTGGAGGAGGGGACCCATCCCTGGAAACTTTAAGGGCCAGGTTGGATGTGACTCTAAGATACCTGATCTAGTTGAAGATGTCCCTGCTAATAGTCCAGGTCACTTTTTAACAACCCTCCCAACCCAAACCATTCTATGATTCTGTGATTCCGTGAGTCTCTAATGTCAAGTGGGGACAGAAATGGATCTAAGTCATTAACAGTGGGGCACACTCCAGCTGGGGAGTCTTTATGCAGAAAGGGAACTGCAGTACCTACCCCTAATTTAGCAGTTATGCTTTCTGCTTTGGAATGACCTCCCAGATGGACTCTTGTGAGCAAATGGGAAAACATATCATTTATATTTACCTTCCTGGGTTAGGAATGGCAGACAAGCCAAACTCCAAAGTCTTGATGAGGTCATGCTTCTAAGCATCTGGTGGCTGCAGGAGAATATTATTTCTAGGTGGCAGCAGCATCAGACAAGCTGACAACAAGCTGCTGAAGTTACTTGTGAATCACTTGACAGAGATGTTCCAGAAGGGTTCATGGCAGGAACAGATCCTTGCTGTCAAGAAGTATCTGCCCTGTCCATGCAGGAGCAATAATCAGTTTGAAAGGCTGTTGATGAGACACTGAGGTTTCAAGTTTAGCAAGGTATAAGAAATATTAAATTTCTGGATTTCTATTTTTATTCCTGGAGCTCAGCGCTGAGATTTAGGTTATTAAATCAGATTCTGAGTTTTCATTTAAAGGAAAACAACAACAAGGACAACAAAAAAACCCACCCACACATTGAGGAAAATAAAAGCAAAACAAAGAGATGGAGTGACACTCCAATCACTGGAATGTAACCAGATGAAACTGTGTGATCCTATGCAGGGAATATTTGCTGCTGTTTTCTCCTTAGTTAATTAATTATTGCTGGCAAGTTGTGCAGGGTGTGGGCCTGTTCTTGGCTGCTTCACTCTATGTTTGATGCTGAGGCCAGGGGAACTCCAGAGGGTATTGTAAAAATTCCTCGCCTTGGGAGTGAAATGGAGAAAAAAACTCTGCATGCTCACTGTTGTTGTTGTTGTTGTTTCAAATCCTGTCCCCCATGGTAATTTTATGATGGTCTTTGATACTCTAAAATCACCAAAGATGGAGGCTGCAAGTTTTGACCATCTTAAAGGTGTTAGGGAAAGGTTACAGTGTGAAAAAGGGAGAAAGGAAAGCTAGAACAGGAGTCAGGATGGCTGTACAGACCATAGCACATCTGGGCTTCATTCCCTGATTTGTTGTAAAATGTCACTATGACCTCAGTCAAATCACTTAGGGATGGGCTATTAAAGGGATTTACATACCTCAATCCACCGTGACATTTTCAAAGTTGGAGCTCAGGCACTGCCTTGTCTTTCTCCTTCCTGCTGGTGCACAAAACTCCTGAGGATGGTTAAACCTACCTTCCTGCTGGAGGCTGTGAGGCTTGAGAGAAGCTTCCCCTCCTCATTGCTTTTCCTTGTCTTCATGTAACTTGCGCTGATATGAGACCGTGGGTAAAACTGGATCAAGCAACCAATTCTGCTGGAAAATAAGCAGTCAAAATGTCACCACAAGCAATGAAAAAATGTCTAGAATGGATAAAATGTGATTGTTCACTGTGTAACACCACAATTATGTGATAGAAAAGAATGAGGCTGGGTAGGGGCAAGAAATAAAAATGGGGACATGAAAGGTAAGACCTGATCTTTCACTAATAAAAAAAGTTTGTTTTACTTTAATTTTTGCAAATTAATTTTTGTACTGCTAACGTGGTGATGGAAAATGCGCTTCAAGTCTTCTATGCTTCAAGAATAGAAGACAAATATATACAAATATATTTATGGTCTGACAATTAATTCACCTTATACTCAATATATGAAAAAAAATGGGGAAAATAACTATACCACAGTCTTAAAATAGCTGGCTTATTTTATGATCGTTGAGGAAAAGTTGAGTAAATTACAATAAAGTCACAACCCCAACAAAGGTTGAAAACAATTTTCACCTTCCTGGATGAAAATTACAGCTAGTCAAAACTTTGGATTTGTTTTATTTCTTACTCAAACCCCTTCAATAGACATTATTTAGTAAAAATCATCCCTTTTCTGACTTTAACTAATAGCAAAACAGGGTTAAGTATGCTCAGGACAGTTTTTTTTAAAACCACAATAACTCTCCATGTAGGCACAGTTCCATTAATTAAACATATGAATTTAATGTAGCTAATTTATGCAAGTTTGGGCTCAGGCTCACAAGTGGTTATCATTGCATAATAAGTTACTTGACCTATGATTTAACTGTCCCTGAATATGATTTTAAACTATAATAGATGAAAATTGCAACAAAAAGGCAAAATTTGGCTTAATGCAGGGAAGAGAATTCTGCTAATTTGACTTTATACTTCAGTAAAAATAAATACAATGCATGTGTGAAATGAGTGCATTGTCTCTTTTTTTTAAAAAAAACCATATCTTTATGTTCTAGCAGAAGCTGCAAGAGATTTGTTGTCTTTTTAGGGGAAATTACAGCCAAACAATTTAGAGGGACTTGTTTCCTGTTTGATATTTTTTTCCCCCAAAAAACTTTATTTAAATTCCAAAAAGTCCCTCTATAAAACTAAAAAAAAAACCTTAGCAAAACCAAGATGATATTTTAAAACCCATTTAGCAAAAACTTTCTGCAAAGTTTCTTAAAATGGCAGTTGAAATTTTTCTTTTACTGACTGGAACCAGATGCCTGCTAAATCTATAACTGAAGACCTCATGTTTTGTTTAAAGAAAAAGAATTGAGAAAGCAGGTCTAAGGGGGAAAAAGTCTGTGGGGAAATTTAGACAAAGCAAATCACTGTTCAATTTCTTCTCTGCAAAACACTAACAAACTCAACCCTTAAGAATTGCTATTATTTCTTCACCTTGACATTTTTTACTCCCTCTGATGTAACTATTGAAAATCAATGGTTCCTCATTGACTGAAGTAGGTGAAACCATCCCATATGTTCCTCCCTGATGCAGGAAAAGGGAATGTAACGCTCAAGATTGCAACTAACTGTCTTTGCTGAGTGCTTAATGTTCATAAGCAGATTGCAGCTGAGCTGGCTACTTGTTTGAAATCTTGAATATGCAATACTTGACCAGAAAGTAAAGATTCTGACTAAATAAAGATTTTATTTCTCACCCTCAGTCAGCTGACATTGGTTAGAGCTACAAAAGTCACTTGAAAACAGGCAGTGACTGCTGACTCAGAGGTTACACTCCACTGTGACAGCATGAAATTAGTTGCAGTAGGTCATAATACGTGTTTCTGGTCTACTCATGGTCAAGGACGTCTCCTGCAGTAACCCAAAAGCTTTGAAGCCTCATCTGGAGAGCAAAGTCCCCAAGGAAAAGGTCACAATTTAAGAGAAGCAGCAGTATTCTGATAAACAGGATAAGGGAATTTTAGAAACTTCAAGACTTTTTTTCTTCCTTCCTTTCCGGCCCACACAGGTATTGCTCGAGGCATCAGTCCTAGAAAAATTAGGCTACTGTAAGATTTATTGGCTGAGTGCAGAGTTTACATTACATTTTCTCTCATCACTTTCTCCTGGAGTAATTGCCTATGCATGCACAGTCCTGGCTGCAAACAGTGTGGTCTGATCCTTGGGTGGCTCATTTTGGGGCTCATCCAGCTAAAAGTTGATATCACCCATGAGCAGCTGAATCCTTTAAAAGGACTCAGAAGCTTGGGACTTTGCAGGGAGATAAAATGGTTCTTTAGAAGAGAAGCCCCTCTTTACAGTGCTTTTGCAAACACTGTCTCTCAGTTATTTATTTTCTATAACTGCTGTTTTCCTTCAAGTCTGATTTTTTTTTTTTTACTGTAATTTTCTTTCATCAGCAGCCACTGTAATTGATATAAAATACCTATAGACATAGTTCTAGTTGTGAATTTTGTGGTTAAATCATTGTGTGAATTCTTCTTTCTTAATTTTATACATCCAATGGGCCTGCAAAATCTGGCCCAGTGTTTGCAAAACTCTCTCTGTTTTCGTTGTAATAAGCCCAGTAAATGCTCAATTTCAGCTGGATCAATGAAATCAAGTTTGCAGAAGTGTCACTGATTGGGAAAGCCAGCCAATTAATTCTCCACACAGCACCCCAAATAGCTGGACTCAAAGATCCTTGTGGGTCCCTTTCTACTTGGGATATCTTATAATTCTGTGACTCCAAGAGGCAAAACCTTGCTCACAGGTACAAATTACAGCACTCACAGAACATCTGTGGGTCTTTCTGCTCAAGGTTATGCTTGGGCAGGGATAAAGATCTGACACTGCACAACAATATTTCCCGAGCCTCTGTACAGAGGATATTACAGTGAAAATATTTTATGAGCTCTAAGAACTCATGATTATGAGATTTATAACAGTGGCTGAAGAAATCCTACATGTTCTCTAAGCTAGGCTAAGCACCTCTGTGTCCTCACCTCTTTCGTATTATCATTCCATCCTTCAGTTTTGCCTGAGAATGCCTAAATGTAAATACTAGTGGGAAAAAAACCCCACAAGCTAGCAAAGTCTTGGCTGGTAAAACCAGAGCCAGACCTCAGAGTCTGACCCGTGATGAACACTCTTAACACTTTCGCTCATTTCCAATACTGAAGTGTGATGCAGAGGAAGGTGAAACCCAAATAATTTCCTTTTGTAAAAATTACAGTCCTGTGAAGCTACAATAATGTGCCTGAAACAACAAGAAGAAAGGCGGGCCACGCCGCTTCAAAGCTCGGCTGTATTATTCTTATTGGTTCCTTGGAAAATATTTCATGACACATGAACCTCTTGAACAGTAGAAAGACATCCAGCCTTGAAATAATAACTGGGGGAAGAGGGTAAACCGAGCCATATTTTTTCAAGCATTCCAGGTGCCCTCTGCAATTGGTGACCTAGTCAAGTATGAGAAACAATGCAATCCCAGGGGCCTGTCGCCAAAAAGATCCACAGCCACTAAATGCATTAAGACATTAATGTCTACTTTGGGATCAGTTCTCAGCTTAACAGGTTAACCTCTGGCCCACGAGGGAATAAGCAGCAAACAAGATTTAGCCAAAGCTTGTACTCAGAGGGTAATTGATAGCTGCAGCCCACCCATCTGATACATTTTTTTGATGGAGATAATTTTCCTCTCATAAGGAAGCTATCCATAGAAATAATTTAAGTTGACATCTCAACACTAAATCAAAATGCTGTGGTCTGACATAGGTACTGCTAGATGATCTGAGTCTTTCCAGCTTAAGGACAGAGGGGAAGGCAGGAGGGTGAGAGAAAGAAAGAAACCTTGGTTTATTATTTTGGTCATTTTTTGGGAGGAACGTTTCCAGTTCACTGGCAAATAAATCAGCTTTTCTTTGGAATAATAAGGAATCACTCTTTATGCCTTTCAAAATAGATATATTTTAGATCTCAACAAAATGAGTCTTTGTGTTGCATTTTTGGGTGAATGTTTTTGATGTTTGCTTTTTTTTTTCTTTTTGAAAAAAAGAGTTATTCTGCTGAAGTGTAGGGAACTGTTAATTGATTTTTAGTACATTATGTAAGCAAAATTTGCCTGTAGAGGAGATGACATTGATATGAACCTTTTATAATAACATTATTTCTTCTTCTCTTCTCTTGCCTTTTGCCTTTTGCAGGAGGAATTCTAAAAGGTCTGGTTTTATTTCCCTTCTTTGTCCCAAAACTGTATGAAAAATATCAAAGTACATCAAATATCCAACACTTTCTTAATATCCTCACATTTTATTTACAGAATAGTAGCACAACCTTTGGAGAATACACAGGAGCAGCAAGAAAGCTGCAGCAAATCGTGCTGGTAATGCTGGAGATCGAAGCCGAATGTCAGTCCCTCTGTTGTTCTGACAGCAAGAGAAAGTTCTTTCATCTGTTGAAACATTTGACATCTTTATTAAAAAAATCAGCCGTTATAGTTTAATTTAGAAGTTGTCTATGGTGTAAGGGTGCATGTTTTTATTCTGATTCCATAGTATTATTAAGAATTATCTTGCTGAGTAAGGCAGAAAGTCATTCTATATGAGACACAATTTTCTACAAGACATGACAACAGCACCATTTCAGTCTTCCAGAACACAATCTTTTGTGTTAATTATTCCCAACACAGGTATATATTGTCCTACCTGAAAGCTCGTTGTATACCAAGAACAAGACTTTGAATTTCAGGAAAATAATTAATTATTAAATTAAGCAATGCATTGGAGTTTTCCTCCCTGAGCAGCAGAAGTGACTGTCCAGGTACTTATGTCAAAGCAATATAGAGTTTTTGAATATGACAAAGCTTCATTTTGTGACATTTCAAAAATAATTGAACAGATTAGACAAGTGGCAATAACAGAAATTGAATAGAAACTTTATATTTAAGATATTTTCCTTGTTAAGTTTAACGTTCTTTCATGGTTCCTTTGGTTTGAACGATGGTACAAGGTCTTTCAACCTACAACAAAGCAGAAAGCAAAGAGAGAAAAAAAGCCAAACCATAAAACCAGAGTGGTTGGTTAGTGAACAGAAAATATCTAAGTAGTTATTTGAAAAAATAGATTTCGGACTGACTTGTGCCAGCTGGAAATTGTTATATTGTGAACCAGAAAACTGTGTACTTGAAATGTGACTTATACTATGAGAAAAGCCTTTAAAATTCCTAAAGGCTGAAATTTCCTAAGGTACATATATTTAGGGAGCAGCAGGTAAACTATTTTAAATAGGCAATTTTAGAACATTGTATGCATTTACCCTTCTTAAAGCAAAACATCAGCAGTCAGCTGAAATTGAAATACATTCTGAAAGTTTAAATATAATTTTGTTTAGGCACAACAAATAATGAAGAAACAGATGTGAATTTCCACTTTTAAAAGCTGTAAGGATTAGTTTAGGGATATCAGTTTATTGTCATCTTTTCTCCTGAAAAAAACCCAAGAAACCCAAATCCAAACAAAATCACAACTGAAATGTATGTATTTCTAATCCTCCTCTATTCAGATGAAAAAATATCAACTGGAAGCTGAAGGATCTTGATTGCAGAAAATGACTTGAATTACCATTTTTAAAACAAATTGAGTATTTATAACATTTTGTTTTGGGACATTTTGTTTTTGTTGTGTAGCTTTCAGTCAGATCTGTTGATCATTATAGTGTTCCCTCGGGTACGAATAAATCTCACATAATGAAAGTTTTTCCTTATTGCTGAAAGCTTCAGTCCCTGTTTTATTTCCCTTCACGAAGTAACTATACTACTATCTATAGTAAATTACTGTGACCCATTTGCATCCTTTTCTTAACCTAGGGGTGATTTTACTGGTCTCTTGGGTAGGCGACACTGATTTACTCCATCATTTCTTCTGGATAGAGGTCAACAGTTTAAGAAGCATTGGGACAAAGCTGAAGCTTGAAGTAACATTATATAGTTGAAAATCAAATAATACCAACTAGATCTCAACAGCCTTCTGATAAAGTTCTTTTCTGTGGAAAAAGGCAGCCTTAGTGTCATCTTCCATCTCATGAAAATCAGGGCCACATCCCCACCTGACTCCAAATTTTTCACATCCTTTTGAGGTTCAGTGATTTATACCATTTTATGTAGTGTAGCTGGTGATACACATTTTATTTGCATTCCCATAAAGCAGAAGAAGAGGATATACAAGGATGAGAATCTGTCCCTCTAAAAACACACTAGCCATGGTCATCATGGGGGTGGGCTGGTTTATAGTCTTTTGTTATGGCCAACATATTTGAAAGGAAATTCTGCTTTGTGTTGCCACTTTAAACTTTCTTCTTTTTTTTTCTTTTTTTTTTTTTTTTTACAGCACAGACTTCAAAATGCTTCTTTGAAACAACTGAAGAGTGAACTTTAATTCATGTTTTTTAAACAAAGGTTATATGAGACTTACAGAAGCCTCACAAAGGAAAAATATCAGCAAGAATTGCACATTACGTTTAGAGTGCTACTGACTTTCAAATTTCTCTACAGGTATTATTTCCCATGAATAGGAACAAAGAGCAAAAACAGTTAAAAAAGCATATTCAAATGTGTGCATAAAAAGGCATGGTAAATGAATACTGTTTAGTTTGCTGACATAATTACTGGAATGTAATTTTTATGAGTCGTAGAAATCTTGGCATTTTCACTGAACCAGATAATTAGACTCTGAATAGAACAGGGTCAGAATAATTAATACATCAAAACTAGATGAACTTTTTCTAATTATTTTTATTTAATCTCTATTATAATTATTGTTATACTCTGCTGAGCATGATTGCCTCATGTTCATAGATTTGAATGCTGTCTTATAGTTGCATCCTGGGACTTTGTGGAATATTAACAAACCGTGGCCTGGAGAAATTAGAATGGTGTCGTTTCATGATGGAATTCTAAATTGGAATTTTTCTATTTTTCTATGTAGTTGCACAAATTTTGCTTCACTATCATTTAAAAAATGAATTTAAAAACAAAGTCTTTTGGTTTATTTATTTTTACATTAAAGGAGAACTTCTCCCGAAGTTAAAAGCAAGCTCTTAAAATGCACCTCCCTCCCCCTCCCTTCTGACTCCTGCAACTTTTTTTCAGATCTCATCATTTTTCCTTTTAATTAGATTTTTTTTTCTGATTGCATAGTTTCTCTGTAGCTTTTGAAACATCAAAGTTGAGGCCAGACTCCACCGACTGAATTCAAACAATCACTCAGAAGCATGGAGAATAAGGAGCATTTCTGTAGTGAATGTTGATGTAATTGAAGGCATGTGAGGGATTTTAGTCTGCATCTTATTCTTTTTCTTTCTTTGAGAAGTGCAAGCATTAAATATAACCACTACAAAGTCCATCACGGGGACAGATTCAACAAGCCCTCTGACGTCAGGTCTGCTGGACAGGGTCTAGGGGTTGCTTTGATGACTTAAATATATGTCTATTCTCTATCATACAGCATTTGCTATGTCTAAGCAACAGAACACATGTAGCTGGAACACAAGTCTCAATTATAAAGCCTTTCCCTTTGCTTTAGGTGGTAATAGTTTATTAACTTGATGCAAAAGGCTGCATCTTCAATTTTGGTTAACTCTGGCAGCCCACCAGGCTTTTTTTCTTCAATACTTAGTTTATGTGCCCCTTGTGTGCCCAGAAACTCTAAAGTCATTGCACACTTACACTGATATAATCATAAATAGAAATGAGGTATATTCATTTTTGGACTGAGAAATTCTCTCTAGAATTGACTGTGGAGAGGCTTCTTTGAGAATGTTAGGGTTAAAAAAAAGACCTATTGGCCTTTGCTATCTAATGCCTTCTGTATACTATTCTCTTTTATCATCATGGACAGAAGGTGCTAAGCAGAAGGAATGCTCTGTAAAATGTACTCATTTTGTTTAACTTCAAAAAGTAATTCCATAAACACTGTGTTTAACCCAACCCTGTTATATTTCATCTGCACACCAGCTCTTAACTAAATCTCTACTTCTTCCATCCCACACATGATCTCCATGGGAGCAAAGACAATATATTTCCCCAGCTTTCTCTAGCTCAAGTTTTGGTTTTCTTTGAAAGCAAAGCAACCTACTTTTCATCCCTCATCCACTCCTTGTCTCTAAACATGAATCCCAGCCCTTGTCAGATTGCTTCACAATGAGCAGAGATACCTAAAAAGATAAGTGACCATCTTCCCTTTAAGGGATGCCCAAGATGACAACATTTTCTGCACCGAGAAGATCTGACTAATCTCTGTAGGATTTCATAACAGATAGTCAGTACTCTGGGAAAGGGACCTGGCCTCATTTCCAGAGCAACCCTCATTCATTTAATGTCCTCACTGGTAGATCTCCAGCATACACAGCCCTGCTCTCAGGAGAAAGAATGTGGACAGCTGGAACTGGGAAAAGGGATAATGAGCAGACAACAAGACCAGGCTGAGTTTCATGCTAATTACACAGTAGTCCAGACTCTGTATCATAAAATCGTAGAATGGTTTGGCTTGGAAGGGACTTTGAAGACCATCCCAGCACCCCTGCCATGAACAGGGACACCATCCACTAGACCGTCCAACCTGGCCTTGGACACTTCCAGGGACAGAGCATATCCTTCTCTAGCCGAGAGAACTGGAAGAACACAGTGTTGTTTGTCGCCAGAACCTTGCAGGTTAATTAGGCAGATGCTGTTATCCAAGTGTACCTAGTGTGGTCTGTCATGGGAATGCCCCTGGAATAGACTGGGCTGTCTTGAGGAACCATTCGCTAAAATCTTCCTCCAAAATCACCTGAGGGCAGCCATTTTAATCAAGTTCTAATGCTTTCTTACAAATAAAATAAAGTCTTTCCCCATCTTACTGCGTTAGAATCACAACGGTGAGGGATCAGATTTCACCTAAACAGAACACAACCTGCTAGAAATGATGGCAGAGTCATGTGAGTGCTGATGGAGCCTTGTGAGGAAAACATTGAATGGATATCATTCAAAATTATCATAGATGAGTATCTAACCTACATTATTTTGTTCATCTCTATACTTCCAAACCGTCAATAGACTCAATCCTGAAAATGGTCATCTACATGGCTAACCTGCTAGAGTTAAATTATTTGTCACAAATGTAACTTCCTCTGATGCTGCAGGCTGAGTAAAATCTGCCTACAAAGTCTATCGAAAGGTCCTTCCTCCAACTGGAAAGAATTCCTCAGTCCCTCTTTCATATTGTGGCAAGCAACCTTTTCCTCAAATAAAGCTGCATTTTCATAATTTTGGGGTGAACTAAAAAAAGGTACATTTAAAATTGCACAATTCTGCCCAGCAATGCGTTTCCTTAAAGCCTGCTCTCATGACTAAGTTGTGTCCTGGGTCAGTTAATTTATGGTTGATATCAGTGAAAGGTCAAGCATCCTGGGTGTGGGAGGAGGGAAAAGTGAGTGTGTGGAGGAGTTTGCAACCGGGAGGTTGCATTCAACTGCTGATGGAACTTAAGGAAAGCATTTAAAAATCTAGATTAAGAGGAAACCAGTAAAAAAACCCAAAAAACAAAACAACAAAGCAAACACAAAACTTCCCAAAACTTAGAAGTAATAGAGGACACTGATGTAGTCGAGTACAACTTCTGTCTATTTCTCATTTATCTTTTCCATTCATTCTTCCCATCATCTTGTCCTCCTGTCTTCTCACATCTCTTTTTTGTTCCTCTTGAGTTCTCATGCCCACCCAGATTCCACACTGTTCTATTTTTCTGTATGACGCATCTCTTGATTTTATGGAGCAGAAGAATTAGCACTAAATTGTATATCTGTCAAAAGTCCCTAAAACCAATTAATACTAAAGGTACTCACCTGAATCAGTAACTGACTGCTCTCCCTACAATAAAAGTGTAAGCTTTTACAGAGTGGGGTTACCAGTATGATGCCTAAACACCCACCTTAGGATGAATTTAACTGCACCCCTAAAGGCCTTTCTCTCTCCATTAACAGTCAGAGGGTTTAAGATAAGTCATTCACATGCAGAAGTTCATGAGGCATCTCTTAAAGTTAGATGACATGACTTCCCCAGTGAGCTATGGAAGATCTAACATTTTCCCCAGTTACAAATTGTGCATGCTTTCTGTCTGAGAGTGAGAGGTGAAAGCAGTGAGCAATTTTCTTTCAGTGACCATTTCCACTTCTGAGATGAGATCATTTCCACGTTTGTGAAGCATTTTATCTGCAGTTTCCAGAATGGTATCCAAAATTTTCTTTGAGGGATCATTTTGAGTGGTACAGGAAGGTGATTCCTGCTGATTTTGAAAGATGGTGAATTACATCATCTTTCCTTACCCTTTTTACAACTGTCATTTTAGAGGCTACCTCATAACTCCACTTTCTCAGCTCTGAATCTTTTGCATTTCCACACAGGACACAAAATAAAACAACCCAGAATCTGGGCCTTCAGCCCGGATTTGGGCTCAGCTCCAAACACGAAGGACCAAGGAAAAAATCTTAGTTCTTCAAAGTGGTTCGTGGATCAAAACTGAAATATGTTTCCATCATGAAAAATATTTCCAATGTAGTTTTGAGCCTCCAAATAAAGCCAGACATTGATAGATTGGAGCAATTTGTTAGAAGGCCTTCAGGATGGTAGTGAGTTGTGCTCTTGCCCTGTGAGGATGTGCCGAGGGAGGTGGGTATTACACTTTTAGATTTGCAAAATTTCTCAACAGATTTGTTGAAATTCACAGCTGATATTCTCCCTAATTCACAACAGAAGAGCTAAAACACTATCACAGCAAAAAAGAGATGTATAATGTTTATATATGGTCAATTCTGTTTGAATTTTGGAATGACAACACCGATCTTTCCAGATTAGAAATGCAAATATCTGTTTGTGACCAGACACAACTAAGACATCAGTAGCAAACAATAAAAACTTCAGCCATAAATGTGGTATGCTGAGGTTTGCAAGAGTAGTTGTTGGTTGAGCTCCTACCACTGCTACATGAAACTGTTATGAGCATCTCTGTCTCTGCACTTGGAGTCTGAAGATCTGCTGCTTTCCAGCTGCATGAAGCTAAAAACTCAATAAATTTCAAGTACATCACAGAGGTTGCACTGTTTTCCTTCTTGGTGCCAAACTGGGCACGTAGGTTTGCAAACCTATTGGCTGTATCACTGCACATATCAGAAGAAAAATGAATAAGCCATGGAAAATCTTCATGCAGAACTCATGTTTAATTGGTGAGTCCACTCATTTGAACAGCAAGAAAAGATTAAGTAAAAGGAAGATATGGGTAGTTGTTCCGTGTATAGGCTGTTGAATGCGGCTGTTCCCTCTTGTGTTACTCATGTGGGATGAGCAGCAGACACCAGCAAATTCCTGTTGTGGGGAAGGAAGGCTGCTACTGCTGACATAGACCAGCACAGGCAGATCCCTCAAAGGCCTCGTCTAGTGGAAAGTGTCCCTCCCCACGGCAGCAGGTTTTGGAATGACCTTTAATGTTCTCTCCAACCCAAACCATTCCATGACTCTATGATTACCCGATACAGAGTCTGGTCCTGTGGCAGGTGAGACACGTGAGGAGGTGACAGTGACATGCAAGCTCTCCTCTCCTGCCCTCTCACAACGTTAGAGCAGCCCGAAGTCTGTTCTACCTCACATACAGGATGTAAGTTGCCAAGGCTCAGAAACCTAAAATCCATTCTGTGAGGGTCTCTGCCTACACTGCAAAGAGTAAGAACATGGGAGAAAGCTGGGCAGTACTTATCCATTCTTTAAAAGATATTAAGTCTAATCTTGCTCTGGCAGACAACAATGGAAAAGTTCTCAATAGCTTTGCTGGAAGAAAACCAGGTCCTCAACGCTGAAATTCTTTGTACAGAAGATCACAGTGAGTAGAGTTAAAAGTGCTAGTGACAAATGTAACCATTGCCATCCAGTGGTACCATAGGCTACTGCATATGGATGGAAAAACCTTCCTTGCACCATATCACAGAAAACACATTTCACCCTGGTACAAGACTTCCACAGCACGGACACATCATCTCAAGGGTCTAAGAGAGCTAAAATATTGCTCAGGACTTGAATGGGGCATCCACACAGGGCTGGGTAGAAGATTTTGACTTTTTTTTCCCGTCTGTGGAAAAATTAAGATATGGCAATCAGACTTGTTCCTTCTGCTCTCTTCTGGTGTAGAAATAAACGTGTCTTTTATGCCTCGACTGCAATTGTATGCAAGAAATCCCACTTCTATCTTTAGGCTATTAGAAAAATAAGAACATGTAGTGAGTGCATATAATTGATCTGAACTTTTCTTTCAAGTTAACAGAAAGCTCAATAATTCCAATAATGAGTTCAAACAATCCCAATTTAATCATTTTCATACAAAGCTTTCTCTCTTTCCTGCCTCTCCTTCCACAGACAAAAGTGAAGTGATTAATATATTTTAGTGCTTTTATGAAGAATCCAAGTCCTTGCCCATTATTAAACAAATCTCCACTTAGGAAAAAGAACACAAATAGACACATGGAAAAAAATTATTTCCCATTGTAGGGACAGAAAAAGCTGAATATGAAGTAAAGGGGGAGTACTCTACAATGTGACAATTAAAAGTTACGACTAAATCAGGAGGATGCTGGATGAAGTAGCTGGCTGTGATGCGTTCTGCATAGTGTAAGTGATCAAATTGTGAGCTGGAAGTTTCTTCCTGGAGAAAACATTTAGTCATTTAGGACAGTCATTTAGCAGTTTGATTTCCCTCTTGCTTACTAGTCGTGTGAGCATAAACCTTCTGTAAATCTGATTGATCAGCACATTTCATGCCATTTTCCTACCATTATACATCCTAAACAAAGCTGACACCACTTCAAAGTTATAAAACAAGTGACATGAGGCAATGAATAAGGTTAATGTGTCTCAATCAGGGATGAATTTGACCCTCTGGGCTATGTCATATTTATAAGATTTACAGTCGGCATCAGATTCGCTGGTGCACTCTACTTGCTTTGTGACAAGGAGGCAGAGCAGCTGTGAAACATCCAGATCGGTTAAGATGGAATTGTTTTGCTCATGAATTTGACCCTGGATGCCATATGGACTGGGAAGCTCATTTGATTTTAGCAGCGCTGCTGTCATAATGTCTTTCCAAATGATGCAGCTCCAAATGTTTAGGAGCTGTGTTTACCTCCTAATCATGTATTTGGAATGACTGAGGTTTTCATAGCATGGAAAGTCATCAAAATATAAGTTATAGCCAGGCTTCAGCTTCCATTTCTGGTAGAGCTACCTAGTTTTGCAGCTGCCTGAGAAAAAGCAAATGAACAGCAACCATAAAAACCTGCAGAGGAAAGATGAATCTCATTAAAATCTGAACAATCTTCTTAAGGGGTGTCCGTTTTCCCCAGAGACAATTAGAGAATTTGGTCTGACATCTGCTAATTCAGATATAAGTATAAACTATATTTTGTCACCTCTGCTAATTCAGGTACTAAATGCCTTAAGTTAGGTGTGATTCTGGGTCTGAGCTTCTGGTGATATGAGAGACTTCTGCATCAACTCTGAGGAGTGAGAGCATCTCCAGATTGACGATACACCCCATGCTTGCCAGACAAACACTCTGTATTCTGGATATAATAATCAGGATGAGCATGTTGTTGGAGAAATATTTCAAGGCTTTTATGATGGTTTTATAAAAATTTATCTGTGTGAGAAATTATGGTACTTTAAATATTTTGAAAACATTTTAGTTCTCAGCTATTCCTGTTTTGAGAGGCTTGGTTTTGATACATATCCAGTCCACCCACTGCAGCATTCACAGCCAGGTATGTTTGCTTTGGTTTGTTCCTGAGACAAAAAATTAGACATTTAAAACATGTTAAACATTCTCAAGAAATGGGAAAAATTATTCTGTTGAATAGGAGAAAAACTGGAAACTTTTGAGTCCAACACTACACCACCCCTGTTTGCTGTGGTCAATAAGGCTTGTCCTCTAGCAAAATTTTGCAGAATTATAAGAGAAGCTTGTTTGTACAAGACACAGAGTTCCTTCGGAAAAAAGTTGGAGACTCTGGGGTATTCAACAGACTGTCCCAAATATTCCTCTCTTTTCTGTTCAGACCAGGTGCATCTCAACTTGATTTCTCTAATAAAAAGTTGCAGGTGCCCATCTGTCCATATGAAAACAGAATGTTCTGTGGCAATTATTTGCCTCCCTGTAGGCAAAGGGTGAGATTGAGAATGGATTACAAGCAACACATTAATTACACATACATTGCACAATTGGAAGTGAAAGAAATTTAAGAAACTACACTGAATATGAGAAATAGCCTAAATGTGTTCTATAGATCAACGGATAGAAAGGGAGATTGGGCTGATAAACTACAGACTTTAAAAATACCAGGTCAATACTAGCTGCAACATGGTGAACCAAGTATTTTGAATAACCTCTGGGATAGTTTCTGCTTGTGACTAATACCATTACTAAAATTCCCTAGAGGAATTTTTGACAGGACTCCGTGCAATTAGGAAGATATAAGTATGATCTATACTTTGCCATGTCTGCTAACACTGCCATAGTTCAACTAGACAATCAATTTTAAATTGTGTTGATGTAATGAAACCAATATAAAATTTGTATCATGGAAGGGAGGAACAAAAAATGACATTTTGCAAGACATTTAAAATTATGCACATCCTACATTGGTGCAGCACCCAGAATTGGGTTTTGTCTCTTTTTTTTTTCCCCAGGAAAGATCATGACAAGGTCTTGGTTTGTCCCCAGGTGTTAAAAAACTTCATCAAAGAGTTTTGCATTAGTGTCAGGTATAGCACATCTTCATCTGAGTCATTTGGGTCCTAGATCAATCAGACAGGTGTGATTAGTTTCCTGTAATTCACAACAGTAGAGATTGAGGACAGAGGAATTTAGAAATTTTGACTTTGAATGTCTGCATATTTTTATGCATAGATTACATTTGGGTTTAAATTTTGGAATAATCCCTTTTTGCTCTTCAAAGGAAAATTGAGGCTTAAAACTCCATGCACCATAATTGCAATGGAAATGAACACACAGGAAGACAAAGCAGTAGACCTCAGCATAACTCTATTCCAACCTTGCTAAACTTATCAGATTCTTTACTTTTGTGAATCCTGGATTGCAGAAGTACACGAGGAGGTGGAAATATCAATTTCCATGAAAATAAATTTTAAAAAAATCACAAGTCTCTCATCCTTGTGGTTCTTGTTGCAAGTTTATGTCACAGATAATTTAATCCTGTATTAGCTGTTGATGACTTCAGATGTGATGAAGTTTGAAAAAAAAAAAGTCAGTTCATTGTGAGCTACATTTGAATCAGCTGAAAAATATAGATGTAGAGAAGGAAAAAGGTATGTAAAATGCAATAAAATTGAGCACACAAGTGTATGCCCAACTCCTGATTCGTCAGCCAGTCTTAGGGTTTTTAGGATTTAATTTATGTTTATACATATTGCTTTCTGCAATGCCTGACATTCTGATTATAAAATGTGGCCAAGGACAATAGAAAATGAATAGATATGGGAAAGAATGTGCATATTTTTGGCTTGGCTGTGTTTCTATTTGGAAATATTGGTGGGATACATGAAATGTCCCACATAAATGTTCTTGCACAATTTCAAGATTGTTTGACCTAGAGTATTTATACATATGGAGCCATGTATGAATATATATGTTGGATGGGAAGTGTTGTATGCATTTTATGGTACTAGACCAAGCATCAGAGGCTTCTCTTTCTACTTTGGATATGCCACAGATAAAAACATTCCTGGAGAAGCAATGCAGCTCCTTTGTGCTCACATAGAGTTATAAGGGAAGTGGCAGGATCAGTGTCCCTGGAAGTGTTCAAAACCCATGTGGATCTGGTGCTTAGGGACATGGTTCAGTGGTGGACCTGGCAGTGTTGTGTTAATGCTTGGACTTGATGATCTAAGAGGTATTTTAAAGCTTTAATGATTCTATGATTCTATCCATTCTTCTGGCTTTATCATAAGCCTTTACAGAGGAGCATTTTTGTTGGTATCTCCCTTATGGAACCATGGTGACAACTTTCTAAAACATGTAAAGAATATTTGTTTCTTTAGGTTCAAGGAAACAAAGGAATGAAGAATGTATTGTTCATTAATTTTTTTTCCTCTTGAATTCCCCCTGGGAATGGAATATAAAGCTTCCAGTGATTGGTATTTTGTGTTCCTCATAATGTACACTCTGGCTAAAGCTTTTCCTGACATGAGAGATTGCTTAAAATGTCACCAAGTCCAAACATACGCAGCAATTTCTGCCTGTACAATGCTTTTTTTTTGAAGCCTTTGATCTCACCTTAGTTTTAAAGCATACTCTCCTCAACCTAATTCAGAAAGCTGGTCAAGCACTTACTTAAGGATGTTGTTACCAATACAGTTTTCCAGACTGAAGATAAAAACACGTTAAACAGGTTAACGAACTGATGCTTAATGAATACATCTGCCCCTGAAAACCTCAGGTTGATAGAAACAAAGATTTTAGAGCAGAAAGGACCATAGGATGTTGCAGATTAACTTCCTTTAAAATACAAACTATCATACTTCATCTAGTTGCTTGTGTAACAAACCCAAATGTTCAATCAACAAGTACTTAGTAAGGGGACAAATGACTACTACTACTCTTTAAAGAGTTGTGTGATATTCTCAGATATCTGATTTTTAACATCTTTTTATGCTGTGGAGAATTAATTGAAACTCTTGCCAAAAGTCAAGCTCATTTGTCACAGATTCTCCCACAGTTGTCCATTAGTAGTCTTGCTGACTCATGTTCAAATTATCTGCCTCTTTTATGTATTACTTTTCTTTATTTAGTTTTTCAATTCCCTCTACTACTTCTAGCCTTCTTTGGTAAGTTTTTTTTATGACTCTCCACTTTTGTGTACTGACAT
The DNA here is from genome assembly GCA_013398115.1 of Falcunculus frontatus. Lineage (NCBI taxonomy): Eukaryota > Metazoa > Chordata > Aves > Passeriformes > Falcunculus > Falcunculus frontatus. The sequence goes on from VZRV01000960.1 coordinate 552,277, forward strand.
TTTATTAATCCTTCCTCCCTTTACTACCTCCAGTTCACTCCCATCTATCTTTCATAGTCCCAATCTGCTGTTTTATTTTCCTTGTGAAATCTGGGAACCAAAGGAAAAGAAGGAAATCAGTACTAATGTGTGGGCTGCAGATGGGACAGAAAGCATTATCTCACTTTGAAAGCAAAGTTATTGTAATGATTCTGGTTTGCCTTGGGAGAAACTTAACCATCTCAACACTTGGCCATTTTTGAGTCTGTAGTTCAAATCTAAATCCCTACTGTGACTATAAGAATGAGCAGTGGTTCTCAGAGAATTTGGACAATTAGAAAAAAATTCATTAATGAAGCCACTATGATACAGAAAACAGTGGTGTAAAACCCTGGATAACATAACACAGGAAAGGAGGGATGCTGGGAGAAGGGTTTAAAAGCATGTTGGAAACCGAAGTGTACTCTGCTCCTGGACTTGAGTTTAAAAGAAACTGTGCCTCTTAATCCTCTAAGAGCCCTTGGAAACTTTGTCACCTTATCCTATTGAAATTCTAGTTTGAAAGGAAATTAGGCAGCTTTTCAAATTAAATTTTGGCTAGGATACACCTATTCATAAAACACAACCACTGAAAAAGCTATATTCCTTGTTTATTTATCCGAAAGTACAGTCCTGTCAAAACCAAAAGTTGATGTCCACAGTCCAGTTCTTTCAACTCATGTCATTTACTTTTTCACCAATCCAAGCAGTGACTGTCTGCAAGAAGGGAGGGGGTGAGCTGAGGATTTCTAGCTGATCTTTAGTGTCCATAAGGCTGATCCCCACCTCATGTGGTAGGACTGATCTTGAATGGAGGCCTGATCTCTGAACCTGCTCTCTGGGGCAGCTGAATTCTAATGGGAACTCAATCAGCAGTTTAAGTCAGGTCCTTGACAAAAAATCTCACAACATGTTGTCCACAGGGATGTTTTCTGTTGCTGTTGTTTAGGTGTTTGTCCTCTGGAAAGATCTGACTATGATAAGCAACACCATGCAGAGATTTCCTAACACTGGGATCAACTCAGGACCCCAAAGCAGTGGAACCACATTGCCCTGAAATACCACCAGAAGAACAGGTTAACAAGCCCAGGAACTAGCCACAGTCGTGTAACCCTGCTACTTGTAGGGCCCAATCTATGGTGTCACACCTGTTTCTTCACAAGTAATTTGGGTACCTTTAAAAGCCCTGCAGAGAACAGTTACCTGAAAAGCCTGATAGCAGGAGGCAGCATACTTGATGTTGGTCACCAGTATTCCTGAGGTTAATGAAGAAAATCAGAAACCCTTAAGGAAACTGAACACATCATGAAGCTGGTATTAAATATAAGTGGGAATTATCCTATTCTAGAAAAACCTATCTCTTTCTATTGACTGTAGGGTGTCCAAGATAACTATCTGAGACCAAACAGTAGTTAGATAAAGTTAAGGGAGGTGAGTCTCTGTTCCAGGGTAGATATTAAAGCAGCAAAACACTGTTTTTTCTTTCCTAGCTCATTGCATTTGCTGAGCCAGTATAAGCCATTCCGGCAAAAAGTCAATTTCCCTGCATAAGCAGTGTCCTCATAAAGAAAGTTTTGTTAGTACAGCTCTCCCTATAAACCTGTTGAGTGTAGAGGAGACTTTATTTGTTTTATTTTGGTTTTCAGGCATCTTTATGGATTTTACTTTTATTATAAACAAACTGGAGATGTTGCTACAGTCTATGAGATTGCAATGAGTTGTTTCTAGTGGTATCAAGGCATGTAATCACCTTGACAACAGAAGGCAAACACATATGTTCAACAAGCCAGCATGCAGCATTTCCTATATTAATCTTCCCAAATTCAGCAACTGGGTCATTTTTCCTAGCTCCAGCCTCTCAGTTTAGTTTGTTCTTGAGCTTTCGAGCTTATGATCTTTGCATGTCCCCTACCTCTTGAAGGGGAGGGAAGGTATTCAATCATGCCCCTTCAGTGCTTAATCACAACTTTAATATGGTTTCCTTCCTGGTTGGTCGTGGCACATATTGAATTAGGAAGCAATCCTGTCCCAGATCCACAAATATACTGCCAACCTTATTTCCTCCACTTAATGTAATCCAGTCTAGGCCTGGATAATTGTAGGCTTTTGTTACTCCCACCATGCCCTTTTCACATGCTTCTTAAATGTACAGTCTATAAGTCACTTCTTAACCCAGTTGTTCTCTCAAAACAGGTGGTCTATATTATGTTCCTTTGGGGCCTGACTCTGCTTTCATTTACCTCGTCATAAATCAGGAGTAGCTGTACTAAACTGAATGGTATTAGGTTAGTGTAAAACTGATGTAAAGGAAAGAATTTAACATTATTTCCTGCTACTGTTCTTCTGTGGGAGAGGGACTCAAAAGGAACTGTTATTACGTGGTATAACCTTTAATTTCACTTTTATGCTCCTTTTGGGGCCCTTCATTTTATAAATTTTCTCCACTCCTCAGTGAACCAATTTTGAATGACTGAAAGGTCTGTTCAGCAGTTAAGGCTGAGTCTCTTCCGACTGGATCATTCCTGTGGGGTTCAGGAGCCACGCTCGTACCTGCTGCAGAGTGAAGTTGATGCACAGTCATCTTTCTGTTATTTAATGTCTACGGTCCTTCCTCTTTCCATTTTTGTGAAATGCAGAATGTGATTGCCAGAGACAGAAAACTGTAGCACTTGAGTAAATCACTGAGCCTGACATTGATTTTAATGGGTCCAAGATTTAACCATCAACACTTATTACAGAACTACGAATCACCTCATTGAACCAGGTCCAGCTTGTATCCAGTCTCTTCACACTTTAATTTCCTGTACTAGCCATAATCTGGAAGAGAGGATATTTGGTGGTATTTAAAAGAAAGGCAGAGATTAAAAAAAAAAAAATTACCCAGACTCTCTGTATTTCCTTCTGTTCCATTTTTTGTGTTATCAGGTTGATCCATCCTTTCATTCAGCAATGGAAGTCCCACATCAATCTGCATTGCAGTGTGGTAAAACAAACAGGACTGAATAACATCTGGAACATTTTTCTCCCCATTGGCAGTTGCTCAGAACAGAGTCAGAATAAATTTTTCTAAAGTTTAGAGCGTGTGGATAATGGGGAAATTGTAAATGACAGATTCTAAACAGCATGATTATATTTTTTTCCTTTTTAAAATTTTAATAAGGTAATTCAATCAGTATCAGGTTGGAATGGAGTAAATGGAGGTAGAAGTCAGGTCATTGGAAAAAACTCAGATTAGTGTGAAAACTGCTAGATTTTCCACTTAACTTTTTTTCTTTTTCTTTCCAATTTGTGAAAAACTAAGAAAGGGCATTGTCATAAATGCTTCTTTCTTTCCCCAAAATTAGAAAGAATATTACTATGAATGCATAATTTCAGATTTGATTCAAGATTCTGTAACATCACACTGTGTTTCTCTGCCCAAAACTGATAATCTTTCATTTTGAAGAGCTGTTACTACTTAATATGTAGCAAATCACAGCTTCAAAACTGAAGCACCATTACTAAGAGAGCATTTTATCATCAAAATTAGAAAAAAATAAAGAGGCTGAAAAAATTTTCATATTATGATATATCAAGTCTAACTTTTGTTTCATCAAACACAGAACTGTGTTTTCTGCCCCCCAAAGAAATTTTTTTATTCATATCACTGCTAAACACCTCTCTAGTTCATGCCGTGGTCCGGTTAGGATTTGTCATCTAAACCTCTCCCTGTCTGTTCTCCAGGGAATGGAGTATTTTAAATGTTCTTTTACCATCATTAGAACAATTCTACAAAGTATAGCACTGCCCATCACATTACTCAAAAAATATGATGGCATCAAGTTTTTGCCCTTATGAAACATCTTTAAAATTGAGCTCATATCAGGAAATGCTTGACTTTGTATAATAGACTGTTCATATGATCCCTCTCTCAAAAATTATTTAACTCCCAGGTAACAGGTTCCATCAATTCAGGCTCCTTTTGAGGTGGTTCCCCCACATAAGAAATATTTGAGGAGCTTCAGAGTCATCAGGACACTTTTTTGAGGTGGTGGATCAAATTCTGAGCCCTGCTTCAGCAGCTTAAGATCTTTTTTTTGGTAACTAACTAATGGGGTGAAAATGCATTTCCTCTTCTCTTTGAAGGAAATATTTAACTTTTTTCCAAACATTTAACCAAGCCGAAACAGTCTATATGTGTGTGTTTGAACCCTCTGACACAGTAGAAAGAACTGGACCAGGACCTCCCATATTATGTGTGTGCATTTTCTTTAATTGCTTTCTTCTATGGAAAGATGAGCCAATTTTTGAGCATAAACTATAACTGCATCTCAGAACAAAAGTTCAACCCCCCCTCTGCCTTTGAGAGAAATAGTTTAAGCAGTAAAGACCAACACGAGTTTTATGGCTGTGACTCTCACCTGGAAGTAGGACACATTTGCTTTAGACATGAGGTACACATTTCTTCCTTAATTAGGTGTAATGTCTTGGAATACTCTGAACTTTGACGATATGCAACTATGCACATGTACAAACACATACTTTGGTTTTGAGACATGAAACTGTACACTTAGATGGCCATTATAATATTTGACTATTTAGTCCAGAGCCATCCAGAGCAAAACCCAGTTGCTGAACGGGTGCAATGATTTAAGATGAAGTCCGTATCTGCATATCTCACCTTCCTATTCTCACTTGAAACATTAAGGAGAATATTTTGTTTACCCACCACCATTACTCACAGTCAGGGAGAAACACCCTTGTGAGACCATGAGGACTGATTCCCATCTCACTCGTCCCAGTTCAGCTCCATTTCAGACTGGGAGGACTGCAGCCGGTCAAACTGGTACACGGGAGGCGAAAGCTGCCTTTGGCTGAGCTGGATGAAGCCCAGAGGACCCCCATGGCAAATATCTGTTGTGAACATAAATAGCAGCAGACTGGTATGGCTCACCCAACTCTTTCAAGCCCTCCGAGTGGTGTGGGTTTTGTGGGTGAGATGTTCAGCTTTAGGCTCACGAGCACATTTGTTTCATCAGGGTATGAGTCTGAAAACAAGGACATGAAAAGGAATGGGCAAGATGGCTGGGCGTGAGCCACCCCAGAAGTCCAGGCAGGTTGTGCCGCCCAGCACATTGCTCTGCTTGGCTTGGGTTAACTTGGGAGCGAGGTGTGATGTGAGTCAGCCCCAGGACTTGTCCAAACAGTTCCAAAAGCCTACAAGAAACATTTCTGAGGTGGGACTGGCTCGCAGTGGGAGTGGGGGAGTTGGAAGGGAAGCGCGTACATGGTACACGCGGGTGGCAGTCACGCAAAACCTTAACTTCTCACCGGGCAGTGACCTTAGTATGTTTTCATGTTTATCTAAAAAGATAAAAGGTATGTGCTTGCTCAGGAATGAAAACATGGGTAACATTCAAACAGAGGAAAGCAGAAACAGCAGTTTAAGAGGCAGGGAAATGTAAACCAGCACTGAGAAACTTTTGACTTTGCCTTTTTTTTTTTCACTATAGAGGTCATGGCTACATTGCATTGAAGCAAATAGGAATGACAGAGCAGAAGGTTTTGATAATGTAGAGCAGAACTCTTCTAGGGATACCTCTTACTGTCAGAATTTGTAAGATCCTAAAGCTAACAATATAAATGCGACCAGAGTGAACAGTTTCAGATTTTTCTGATTGTAAAGGAGGCATTTCGTTCAGGATTTCTCAAATGAAAGAGACTAAAAAAAGAGTCAGAGCTTGTGAATGTGCCTTGTCTTTTGCATAACGCCCGAGAAAAACCAGGTGTTTCTTGAGAATTTTTCAGCTGTTTCAGCATCTTTACCAAAGACCAGGTAGAACCATGTCAGTAAATACTTTCAGGCCAACATAAAATAAATGAAATTAAGGTTTAAAACTGTTGGGAGGGAGTGTTTTGTTTAAAAACATGGAGGCAGCTTTTGAGTGGATACAAATTCAGGTTGCTCCGGTGAAAAACAACAATTTACATGGCGTGGATTGAGCCTGTGATGTTTCTGAGGTATTGCCTTTATACCTATCTGATTTGATAGAACTGCTAGCAAAGCAGACTCCCTGTGTACAGACACAGACAGCAGGCTGCTCAGACAAAGGTCCTGATCCTTATCTTGCACCAGTTTCGCACTGGTGCAATCCCATCGCTACCAGCCATTTTGCTCTGGATCTACTTTTGCTGCTCAGACCTGTGTCAGCCCTGGGCCCAAAGTTTCCCTGTGAAAACCGGCAGAGAGAAAAATCACAAAGAGGGGGGAAAAGGATCAATTTTTCATTTGACACCAAGTGAATCATGACTTCCTTGTGGGATGTGGTACCTTTTCCCACTGTTGGCTCCATTTCCCATAATGCCCTTGACCTCAGAGGTCACCTGTCATTGGAAGATGAAGCTCTGAATAAACAGAGAAGACCCTGTGGTGTCTCTTATCTCTCGGTTTTGCCTCAAATCTCCGGGCGGAGTTTTAAATTATTCATCCACTGGTGCTCTCTGCGAGTTACACGTCTCCGTCACCTACCCCCCCCTTTGCTTGCCCATTTGTGAGTGAAGGCGGTATCCTTGGGAACCTTATCAGAGATCACAGATTCAGGCTCCAGAAATGAAATAAAAGAGGAAATTGGCTGTATTAGCATAAGAGGAGTCAGCCTGGAGTTGAATACACACATCACCCAGAAGCACCACTGGCTTCTCTTATCAGTAACGTCTGATCACCACTTCTTTATACACACAGGCACACAGGCACACATGCACCACACACATGCACACACACACACTCTCCACTCTACAATTCCACCCAGCCCATTCCTTTGTTCCAGCTCACATGAGGGAACACGGAATAAGGTCAGGTGGCATGAGTTTCCTGAAGCAGTTTTCAACACTCCCAAGTTCTCCTAGGTAAAACAGCAGACAACAGCATAAACAAAAATTCATTTATTTATTTATTTTGTTAGCAGAAATGATGGTAATCCTGTAGCCTCCACTGGAGGGGAAAAAAGTCAGGATAAAGATAGAGGGGTTCTGTTATTAGTTCAAGTATGATTCCTAGACCAATCTCTCTATTTATCTCTCTCTCTCTCTCCAGTGTCTCAATGATAATGCATAACCATGGTTTATGAGTTTTTATTAAGAATATGAAAATCTGATATCCATATAACATAATTGGACATGTTTTTGAAAATTAACACAATGAATAATTTTGAAATTTAGAGGTGCAGATTTGTGTAATTGAAACAAATTATTTTCCTGTGCTTCCTTTTTATATGGAGACGTTATCTCTGATACCACTTTTGTGAAGGGAAACACTACACATTGTTCCTTCTTAATCAGAAAACTGCACTGAAAAGGAAAAAACCCAATTGTTTTATATTTTTCATGGCATGGTGAATTGGAATTTAAAAATTCTGCCTTCCTTATGTTTATTGGGACATGATTGTATATACGGCTTCGTACTTTGCTGTTTGCAGTTTAATTGGTATACATTTTCGTTCTCAGAGTTGTTGTTGGCAGGGTGGCATCTGCTGCCCTTGTTGCTATTGAATCTGGTAACTGGAGAAAAAAAATGTATTAGAGGGAATTGACACTACAGACAGAGGAAAACAAGCCCTGTGAGATCAACTTCGCTCACATTTTAGGATGATTTTTCTCCATCTTGTGAAAAATAGAAGAAATTAATTTCCCTTCTTTTGAGAGCTGTTATTTTGTTAATATCCAAATTTGGTAATTTCCGTGCAGGGGTTTACTCATGACAATATCACCATATCTCTACAGAATGAGGCTCCTTTGTTCTCTAATGAATATTACCAACATCACACAGTAAACATGCATTGGCTTTGCACATTGTAAGTGGTGGGCTAAAGTCTACAGTCCTTAATTAAGCAGAGCTTTAACTGAAATGAAAAATAAATCAAAAAACAAACAAACAAGAAACCCCAAGATGTTCCTTCATTTTTAATGATGGAAGCAAGATGAAATCTTGAGGGCTTTGATTTTTGGGTCAAAAAATTCAGAAGAAAGTAGCTCCAATTCTCCTCTCAGTGTTTTTTATATTGGAGTTAGTACTTTGTACATATAATAATAATGATAATGGTGATGATGACGATAATTATGTTAATAATAATAATGATAATGGTGATGACGACGATAATGATGTTAATAATAATAATGATAATAATAATTCTATTGGCTTCATTCATGTTGCCATGGATAAAAGATGAGATGATGGTTCAATAATTCTTTCCCTTTATTCAAACAGAGCCACGAATTTCTAAGAGCACTTGTTTCATTTCTGCTTTGATCTCTGCAAAGTCCTCCCTATGTCCTTGCCATCCAGAGTAACATCTATGCTTACAGGGCCTTGATGATGTTCAGAGGAAGGGATTGTAGTGTCATAGAGAACCAACCTTAATTGGATTTGAGTGGGAGGCATGATATATTAGTTTGTAACCATAGGCAGGACTGATGCCAAATTATTCCACAAAATGACTCTGGATCTACTGAAGTTGTTGTGAAAACAGCCCTTGACCTCAGAAAAGCCAAGGACCCACCCTTAATACCCACCTCTCTAATCTTTCAGCATTCATCAATGTAGGAGGCCATGGTATCACAGGAGGGTAGCTGGGAGGAAGATGAGGGTGATAAGAATAGCAGGGCTCGCTTTTAGTTGTAACAATAAAATCTTCTTCAGTTCCTTCTTTACATGTAAGTTGTACTAATCTGACCAAGAGAAAAGCATCTGCTTTACAATGTCAACAGAAAATGAGGAGTGTCATTACAATTTCTATTTCTGCCCCATCTGGACGTTGAAAAGGAAAACCTATGCATTAATGAAGAATTTTTTACAGATGATACACATTTAAAGCAGCAAGGAGAGCTGAAGACATGGTGACTTCTGATAAACAAGATTAAACTTGTTCATTGACTAATTCAGCCCATCCAGCTGAATGGAGCTGCTGTAAAATGAAGCCTCATAGTCAATGGACCTAAATCTCAATTAGGTCAGTCACACTCTGGAGGTACTTGATTATGTGTGAGCTTGAAAAGAGTAATTGGGAAACAACTGCTCTTTGTTCACTACTGTTTCAGTACTTTGGGCAGAATGAGAATGGACCAGAGATCTTAAAATGTGAAAGTAACATTGTAAAGGTGTGAAGCAACTAGATAGTAGATACTGGTCTTTTCCAAGTCATCAAGGTTAGTTCCACCATCAGACTTAGTGAGAACAAGATTTAATCTTTCTAGATATTCCTGAGGTCAATTGGAGCTTCCCAGATAAGACATACTTTTCTTCAACCAGCCTTTCTAGTATTTCTTCCTGTTAGAGTTATGACATTGATTAGCATTCTTCTAAGGTATGGAAAACGCCACAGACTGTGCAGACTGATGAAAATCACCATTTCTGTTTAACTTGGTGTTGCAGCATCATGTGGGGAGCTTCCAACCCCTGCCATGGAGCTGGGCTCTGGTCAAGGTATAATATGCTGTAGAATTTGCCTTCTAAATAATTTTGGCTTATTAACTATGATTTTAATGAAAATGTATTTACAGAACTGCTTATAGGGCTTGTGAATTTAATAGAAAAGAACTCCCTTTCATGTGAAATAAGTGGGGGGGTGATGTTTTTCTCTCTTGAAAGACATCATCCTTTTTAACTCATGAAGATGCCAAATTTTTCTTCATTCCGAGTTTTCTGATTCTCCAAACACATGTTTTTTATACATAAACATTTCATTCTGTAGCAAATTGGGACCTTTAAGAATCAAAGTACCATGTCCTCTGGAATTCCATGGTAATACAGGTTCTAATCCAGCTACCTCAAACAAACTGCTCTGTACTCATCATGCCTGAGGCAACTCTTTCTTCTCCAAGCCTCCAACCTCTCTGTAAATCCAGGTAGTTTCCATGCACTGGCTCTATATAACTCATGTGGTCAAGCTTTCTGTCTTTTCCCAACCAGCAGAACAAGAAATATATTTATTTATTTCTTGAACAAAAGTTGATATGTTTATGCAATCACACACAGGTTTGGGACCCAGAGACATGTGCCTAAAGGTAAGCAGTAAGTCAGCCTTGAACAGGGCTCTACAAAGTGTTCTTGAGTCAGTCTGCAGTTGCTTGTGTGAGTCACTGCACTGTACTCCCACTTACTGGGTAAGAGGCAATTGCTTGTCTGAGCAAAAGGGATGGCAACCTGGAGGGACAGAAAGCTGCAATGTTCCCTTTCTGCAGTAAGTGCATTGTGACAAGTTGGCTGCCTGGTATTTACCTCAAGGAGGAGATAAGACCCCTAATTTCAAGAACTGAGACACAGCCTCTTTAATCCCAGGTTTTGGAAGCTGATGTTTGCATAACAAAACAAACCTGCACGTGTCTGCAGCTCATGAATTCATTACATCATCCTGCTGATAACAAACCTCAGTCTACAGGAATTCTTAATTTTGAACGTGTGCTGTCTTTTGAATTCTCCCCCACCTCTCAAATATACATTTGTGAAGACATGGTCATTTGACTTATACCTCAAAACACAGGGCAGAAGCTGGCAGTTAGGGTTTGCATTTGTCAACATTTCACTGATGATCCATCTTTTTATATATGTAGAAATGCCAAAGTATCCTTTTTTGTCTTCTCCTTCTAAAAAATCGATTAACAAATGCATGCCATTTGTCACTTGTGTAAGACTGTTATATTATGCTTATTTTATGTGCAAGTGAACAGAGCCACAGAAGACATTTTGGGACTTGATCAAAGCTATTCTTTTTATTCAGGGCTAAACCTCAGAGTTCCAGTCTGGATCCCATTCCCATCATCAGCTGGCTTTTGCATTTTGATAGTGTCAGGGGATAGTGTCTAAGAGCTCTCTTTTTCCATGGGGACCAAGATCTGAATCTATGCTATCTATGAATCACAGAGCAGATACATGGATGCAGAAGAGTGTCCGTGGAGCTCTCCAGAGATGATCATCTTTATATTTCTATTTCCTAATAAAGGCTTAAATTATTTCCTTTTGCACTGAAGAAACACATGCCCCATTCCTTATCTGGCAGAGGAGACCAAAAGAGCATCAACATGTTACTTCTGGAAAGTCCCATACACTCCAATATTACCATTACATTTCTGGGGAAAAAAAAAAGATTTATAATTAAAGCTACCCAAGGTGCATCTGAGCTCTGTTTACATTGTACCAAAACCTGCCCTAGCTGTTTTCTTTTTCCTGATTCTCCAATTATAAGCAGAGCATTTATGCTCCCTCTCCATCAGTTAAAACCCTGTGTTCATATGAACAACTACCCTATTTTATAGGGAACCTTTAGCACCCAAATTGCATTTCAAGAAAATTTCAGGGACAGTACTATAAAAGATGTTTTGGAGACAAGACTTCATTTATGCACACAAATGTGGAAAACCAGCATTTACCTGGGAGGCAAAATATTCAATGTTCAGTGTAGAAGCCATATTCAAAAGACCCAAGAGAAAAGAAGCTTTTCTCCTGGAAACCTCTGTGCTGCTTTTCGGATAGTGGTGAATTTCAGGTGCTAATAACTTGGAAAGAATTCAGACCAATGTAGGAAACACACTGCTCATGTCCAAACTAGTCGTGGAAATTAGTTCTGTATCTGGCCCTGTTCTTCCACTAAGAAATGTAATAAGATAAAGGATATTGCAAGTTTTTCTGTATCCACATTTTATTTAGGTTATGATTTCCCTGCCATGTGCTGAAGTGGGATCTTGCAGCTCTGGTTACGGGGAGAGCTGTAAGAGTGCAGGCAGGTGAATTGGTCAGTACAGGAATGCACCTCCAGGTATCTCACATGGCCAGACCTTCGTGGGGAAAAGACTACAAAGTTCACTACACTTGTGATGGCAATCTGACAACTGGGTAATGTAATAAAATAAAAAAAAAGAGGCTACTAATTTTTAACGTTCCACCTTTTTGTATTTCCCAAACCTGTCAACAATGAGCCATAATTTATGCACAGACTTATGGGAGCACATGAAACCTACTCTGCCTTCCTGAGTATCATCCCAGAATGCCTCTGCAGATACCAAAAACAAGCTTGGCGTGGGATTTCCCCCCACTGCTGGGGTGGCTTTTTTAGGGAATTTCAGGTGGGGCTTTTGGCTGCTTTTCTGGGTGGTTTTTTTTTAACAGCAGTGGTTATCACCTGTAAACATGGAGCTGATGAGATCTCCATTCGCTTGTAAAGGGCACCGGGGTAAGGAATCAGAATTCTTATAAAACTGTAATTATCCACTGCGCTTTTAGACCTAGGTTATGTTCACACTGGTAGGAAACATCATTACTTTAAGGAGTTTTCCTAAATGTTCTGAGCTGTTTCTGAAGAACCTCAGTTTTCTACACCCACTGCATGGAGAACCACGAGGAAAGGTGGACAAGTAAATTTGGCCAGGTGAGCTTGCATGCCTCTAGTAGACTGCTTAAACTTGGAGTCTCCCTCTGAGACATTCCAAACCCACCTGGACACATTCCTGTGCCACCTGCTCCAGGTAATCCTGCCTGGGCAAGGGGGATTGGACTGGACAATCTCCAAAGATCCCTTCCAACCCAGGTATTCTGTGATTCTGTGATTAGGTACTTCAAGCTGAGTTGTTGTGAATGGGCCTTTTTGATACAAAAGCAGGTACCAGGTTAACAGAGCCTTCTTTTGTATGTATTAAAACACACAGATTGGCATTCCACACATGATGGGGATTTTCTCATTTTCCCATGCTCTAATCAGAAAGTACTAGACATCTGAATTTTGATAAATTTACGGACAAAAAGATATAATTTACTTTTGGCATAATAAACTAAAAAAACAACTAATTTTAACTCTTAGTTAAAAACCAGAAAAGATTAAAAAAGGAATAAACACAAGTTTTATCTTCTAAAATACAAAGGTGTCTGCTAAAACTATTAAATGTATGATACACTGGCTCGGACCTTACAACCAAATCAGTAGGGTGTGCTACTGAGGATGTTTCTCTACTCTTTGGCACTGCAAAACATAATGGTTAATTAATAATAATTGTTTAATGCTAAGTGTCTGAAGTTCTTCATGAACTGACAAAAAAAAAAAATCTTCAGAACCACTCCTGATTTTCATCATTCGTGATGCTGCCCTAAAAAATACTGTGTTGATTTACATCAGACAGTCTCCTGTGTGTGGTTCAGGCTCTACAGGTAAATACAGTCCACAGTGATTTTAAGGCCATGATTGAAAAACAGAAATAAAATATGCAGTTATTGTTCAACTTAGCAACTCTCACAGCTATTCAAGCTCTCTCATATTCACACAGTAAAATATGGGTGTGAAGATAACCAGACCACCCTGAAAAAAACTCATTTAAAACTGGACTTTGGAACTCCTACAAAGGAAAAAAAAAAAAGAAAAATAGAAAGGAAGACTTGTTTCTTTTCACCCACAATGCTGATGTCTATTCCTGCTTGCTTCTTTCACACCAATGCATAATGTCTTTGGGTGCTTATCACAATAGCCCCCTTGGTAAATGAATATTTTTATTGCAGTAGCCTTTGGAACTTTAACAAAGAAAGATGGGTAGATTCCCACCCACAACATTAAAGTTTTCCTATTCACTGACACCAAACCATGTTCTAATGTTTAAACAAACCCAAACGCTTGGGAAAATTTAGATTTGACCTCTGTGGGCATGTTAAACAGTTTACATTACAGCAAACTCTAGTTTTCCCTAATGTGCATAGCACTTTGGAACTTTGTCAAAACGGAACAGTTTCAAAGCTGTATGATCTTCACCCAGGGGCCTAATTGAAGCGGCTTGAAAAATATTTCTTTCTTTACTTCTTTACTCTATTTTTTTTCTTTTTCCCCTTATAAAGCTGGATCTGAAGCTGGGTACTCTCCAAAAAAGCTTATGAAGCTGACAAACATTTACCTCCCGGTCCTACAACCCTAAAACTTCCATCGTAGAAATTCAGAGCAAAGGTCAGACGGAGGAAAAACATATTAGAAGCAGCATGACAAGCCAAGTTTTATTCTACTTGAAAAGCCAGCTTTTTCAAGTCCTTTTTCTTTCATATTGGTTGTTTGAAAAGGGATCTGAAGAAAAGTCGAAATCCCCATGTAAATGCATATATTTTCAAACGGGACGATACCTATGCAGATGCACATTAAGCTGCATCCAGCTTTGGTGGGCAAGCAGTGTTTGAAGAGCATTCCCAATGCAGCTGATGCTCGTGTCCTTTTTGAGTCCCCACTGACGTTCGTTTGCATCAAACTGAAATAAATATTTAAAAAAAATTAGATGTTTAATTTGTGGTTGCCAGTGGCGTAAGAAATATGCATATGTGCTACTTTCTTGCCAAGCGAAACATTTTTGCAGTTAATGTTCTATCTGTAGAGTTCTGAAATGAATTGTATATTCCAAGATTTATGCCATAATACTGGATTGGGTACTATAGAATATTCTACTGGGTATCTGGGGGTGTCAGTCCAATCTAGAAAATTTATGAAAGAATCACATACACATATATGTATATATGTATGTGTATATATATATATATATAGGTAACTTACACTCTGCCCATGTCAGGGGTGTTGAATTCAGATAACAGTTAAGGTCCCTTCCAATCCAAATAATTCTCTATACTTGGTAAAACCCTATTAGTGTGTATTGATTTGAGTATTAGAAACACAAGACAATCTAGTAAAGTGTTAATATGGGAAAATCACAGGTTTCTGCATGTACTCATGCAGATAGGAAACATTATACATAATTTGAGCAGTCCTATTTATTCTAACATAATTCTATTATTTTTTCAGAGTCATTCTTATTTATCACTTTGAAAACTGTGCAGGGAGGGGAACGACTGGGGAGAACAGGCCCACTGGTACCCTACAATTTTCTACATCCAGGTAACACAATCTCTGTTCATCTGACTAACTCCATGGATGGGGATATTTCTGTTCAGCTCAGAAAATTAAAGCCAGCGAAGATTATTGGATATACTTGCAGAATTAATATGAAACTTTAATCATCCAAAATATATGAGCTTCAGTGTGTTCCTCCAAATCAAATGCAAATAATATACAGTTCCTTGGTCAAATCCTCAAGTGGGGAAAATCAACTAATCTGATCTATATCAACGGAGGATGGGATCTCTGGTTTAATCTGTGGCAGGATTTTCTCAAAGAACGTTTTCCAAGTTTAATATTCGAGATCCTGAGAACTTTTGAAATGCTTCATAATGTGAAGACTTCCTGAAATTTTGAGAGCGCATCTCAAACTGCGACTTGAGACTTGAGGGACATGAAGTTAAACTCTTTACAGCACTCCCTGAATATTTATAAGGAAAGAGAGATTTCACAACTACAGCTCCACATCATATTAAGTACTTGCAGCTACTGTTACTGTCAGAAATGAGGGTCAGGGATTTTGTTTCATGTTAGGGGATCTTGTGTCATGTCTAAATGCTTCAGATAGAGGGCACATATGATACCTTTACCCATTAACTGAGCAGTCTGACCAGACTTTTCAGTATGTCAGATTCTTGAGACTGATTATTTAGCATTTGCCAATCCAGATGTACTGTATTAGTTTCAAACAGAAAAACTCAGTGTCAATAATATTCATCTTTTCTCATCCCCAAGAGAGGTTAGAGAAATGTACAAAGTCATTAGAACCCTGTCAGTTGCCGTATATTTTTGGATAGAATCATCGAATGAAATGAGCATTATTTGTTAAAGATACTGTATGTCCACCCTTGTGGAAAAAGATCTGATGCAATTTTAGAATGATTAAAAGGATAAGAACATGTGTACACATAAGTGGATTCTGCAAAAAGTATTTTCAAAAGCTTGTCAATCTAATTGAAATGAACTATCTTACTAAAATTGTTCTCTTTAACCACTTACTTTCTAAAAAGGGAAGAGTTAATGATAAAAAAGGACTTTATTTAAGGATTTTTGTCACTTTTCTCCTCGCACATCTTAGTGGATCCACGTGTCAAATGAAAATAATTTATTGGGTTGTTTCTGATCTTTTTAAACAGCAGCTTATCCGAAAGCATTTAAAAACAATATGTTGTAAAAAGTCCCCTCTCTCTAGGAGATTCTAAACCCTAGAAATGCTTTGATATGTGATAAGAAGGCTGCTCCTACATGTGTAGAGCCTGACACACAAAGGTGTATGCAAGATCAGAGATTCCAAAGTAATTCTGATTTCTGGTGAGGGTACTGAGGAAGCACAGTTACATTTGCAATTGGATTTCCCCTTGGGACACTGGTACGAGAGAAAACAGACTTTTTATTGCAGTACATGAAGAACTAGCCATGTAACTAGATAAGTAGTAAGCTATTACAATGGTAAAATTTATGCACTCATGCACATGAAGGCTTCTGAAATGTCAGGAACTAGATGGTTTTTAGAGAACTTAGGAGAAAATGATAGAAAAATATTTTAAATATTTTAATTTTTTTCCCCTGTTTTTATTTTTATACTTGTCTTTATTTCCATCCCTCTGAATGTTTTTTCTGCCACATGTTAGAGGAGGAATTCTTCACTCACGGTAGCAATGATAATAATTAAAAGCAACTGAGCATCTGATAAATATCAGAAGTGTTATTTGCAGTGGAAGAGTTAAAGCCAACTTCTGTGTGGTCAGAGATTCTTCTTTCTCATAGTAACTCAGAGTTTAAGTGTGTGGACAGAAAGAGTCATATTCCTTAGTCCAAGCATTCTGTTTTTCTTGTCCATTTATCTCACACAGCCTACCTACAGTTTCCCATGATTCAGGATCCCAGTCATGACTATCAGATAGCCACCGTCCTTCTCACACCTACAGAGTGTTCTCTGAGTGCTGCCCTTATTTACTCTTTGGGATTTCAGTGCTGCAGGCTGCAAAGCAAATTATATGGGAGCAATCACTTCTCATTAGAACTTCAGCCCACAGAGCCTGTGGAATTTACTGATGTGATCAGCATTAGCTGTGATTATCTCTATTTTTTAGAGATGTTGGCCCAAGCTAAGCAATTTTTCTTCATTTATTGTTTTTCATCTTCTGGGGTTTGTCACTGTATGAAAGCGATTTCTGAAGGAGGGTGACTCTGCTGTGTATGGCCATTACTTGATAGAGTAGCATGCAGAAAATTCACTCTCTGGAGGGTAATCCGCTGAGGAAAAACAAAATCAGCTAACTCTTTGAAGTGAATCCTAATAGTGATATCACTCAGCTAAATATGAATATTCTTGTGCCTTATTAGAATCATTAGATTATATGTAAACAAGGAGACTAAGCCAGTCTTCAGACAAACCTCTTTATTTTGGTTTATTTTTATGAAAGGAATATATCTTATCTTAATTTCTATCAAAGTGCTATTCCTGGAAAAAACAAAATTTGGTAATACCCATTTAGTTTGCTAAAGTTCTGCACTGGCTTCCTTTCTGAAGTGTAAATTGTCAAATAGTGCTGACTTGAACTCCTCTTCATAGTGCCTTGAGCTGTTACTGTGAACCCAAGTGCCTGAAGAGAAGGGTTATCTGAAGATATTTCTCATCTCTCTTTTTCCCCAGCTTTTGTCCAAAAGATTTCCAGAGGAGTTTCCATCTCAGCAATTAGCTGAGCTTCTCAAGACCTCTCAGGGTTAAGTATAATTATAGCAATTTTATTTTGCATAAGCAAGAGAAGTCTCACATTTCTTTTGCATATATCATTTCAGTTATGATTGAGTAGTGGCATATGAAGTTGGCATACATGAGAGATTATGAAAATTCAAATGGGAAGGTTCTACAGACCTTCCAATCTCTGTGGAGGATGAATGGAAACAGAAAATACTTGGGAACAGTAAGTAATGTGACTGTCCTGCACAGCACCTGCATAGTGGGGAGTGCTTCCAGTCTATCAGGCACAGAATCATCCTTTACTGTTCAAATTCTCCATACTGAAGAGAACTTATTTTCAGTTTCTCCTTTAACTTGTTTCTGAAGCTCCCTGTACATTGTTTATATGTGGGCTTGAGGTAATTTTCCCAGAAAGCCCTGATCACCCAGCAGAAATTGTATTGCCTCAAAGGAGATAAAGATCATCGCCAGTCAGTGCATGATCTCTGCTCTCTCTTTGTTTTAATCATGCAAAGGTGAGTGAAAACACCTAAGAAACTGGTCAAATGATTCACATTTCATGGAACGGATTAAAATTTTTCAAAGAAAGCTTTTTTAGTATTCAGACTGAAAAGTGTCTAAGCGAACTGCTCGTACTGGAAGGACAGAAAAAATAACTGAGACGAGTGTTAAGGAGCTGGGTCCTGTTCTTGCCATGCCTACAGTGTCCTGATGGCTGGTGTTGCTCAGCATCATTTTCAGTGTCTTCATGCATTTCTGGTTATATTGCTGAAAAAAGAAGTGCACCACGCCACTGGTGCTAAATCTTCTGATTTTCGTGAAGTTTGAATCAGAGAGATTGTAGAGATTGGTGATGTGATCCCCTTCTTCTGTGTATCTCACACCATATGCTACTGTTGAAATTTCTATTGCATTGTAGTACTGCATCAACATTTCTGAATCTTCTGAGAGGACAGTGTCACATTCTGCTGCTAAAAAACCCCAAAACTTTGTGCAGAAACACCAGGGTTTTCTCAGCTCCCTAACAAGGTAGCAGAGCAACATAATTAGAGATTTACACAGGCTTTTCATCAAGCTTTGAAAGCTACGCTTCACATCTTTTAATCAGGTTTAACTTCATCTGAGACTTTTTATCTTCGGTTTCTTTTCTCATGTGCTGGCCTGCATCAGTTTTTCTGTGGAAATCAAGAGAAAAAATGCAAGGAAAAAGTCTATAAATTTTCTGGAAATAGGTTCTTTAAGAGAGAGATAAAAGAATGGATGGCAATCTTAAAGCATGAATTACTTAGAATCTACCATCTACAGGAAAGAGTGATGAAATACAGTACAGATATTGTAGGTTTAATACCAACGTCCAGGTAGGATTTTAAAAAGAAAAGAAAGGTGGGATCAAGTTATTAAAGATTTCCATATGTAGGTGCTAACATGGACATTAGAATAACTTTCTTCATCTTCTGGTCTTTCCATAGATTTTTTGTGTAGCCTGAGAAAGAGTTTCTCAAAGACTTTCCAGTAGCAAAATACCCACATGTCTGTGAAACAGCAAAAACAATGTTTTTATCATCACTGGGAACTTATATATGGCAAGTGTGGAAGGTACAGAGAGAGTATCTTAGAAGAAAAAACTCAAAACAGTAGAACATAAAGACAGAAAGAAAATACCTTTTCTTGCAAAATATTTTTCACTGAGAAAATGCCAATTATTTGTATTACAGTCATAAGAAGCAAAACAGGATTTGCATGTTCAGTATGTTTGGACAAATACACGTCACTAATTAATAACAGCTGGGTTATTTTCCATCTGAGATGATTCAGTATAAAACTAAAGTTTCTTTCCATGAAAAATATTAAGAGCTGAGAGAGAAAAATGCATTCATCATCTTCTAAAAATCTTAAAATGCCTTTCCAAATAGGGGCATAAATATTTTCTTTTTTGGCAAGGAATCCCTTTTGACCCCCTTCTGACTTATTCAATGAAGAATTAATTGTTTTTATTCCAAACATTATTACAGGCCCCAGAAATGCTTGTACACAAATTTTTGGATTTTCTGTCATAAAAATGAAGAGCCTTCATTTCAATAATCAGTCTGAGGACAGCTCACCTGATCACTTCCCACTTCCCCTGGCTATAGATACGAAATAGAATTGACATATAAGTAACCAGAAAACAGAAAGTTTGAGTAGGGAGGTATTGATGCTGCCAGGCTTTCTCCTGCAAGGTCTTGGTGGCTGATTTCTCAGCAAACACTGTTAACCCTGCAGAGAAACGGGCTGGGAGGTGAATGGTTTGTAATGCTCAGGGTACCAACAGCAGGATGGACAGCTTTGGGCAGTAAAGCGAGGGTTTGCTATAAGAGTATAAGGGTTTGCTGCAAATAGGCAGAGCTTTGGATGATCTCATACCTAAAAAATAGCAGAGAAGTAGCCTAAGAGAGAGACTAATTCCAATTTCCACAGTACTGGAGTAAGTGAGAATAATTCTAGTGAGCTTGGGAGTTTGACTTCCGTGTCAGAGCAGTCCAATAGGCAGAATACAAGCAACAACAATAGAAAGTTCATAAGCTAATTGAATATGTATTTCATAGTAAAACCCCTCACATCTAACATTCTTTCCAGGAAACATACACAAGAATAATGATCTAGATATTAACTCATGAAATGTTGCCTACAATAAGTTACTGTTGCGTGTCATTCTACTGCAGGCAAAATGAATGGGAGGCTTTGACTTAATATAATGAAAATTTTCTGTATTTTCCTCAGTTGAGAAGCTTCATTGAGACTTTATATTAGTGTTTCATTATATGTGAGATGGGAGAGAAATCTACCTGCTTTTCTCTGCCAAGTCTTTTATCAGACGAGAACATGTATTTCTGCAGTCGCGTGAAACAGAATTGCAGATGTTCAGAGCCTGTATCCAGAAGTCACCCTTTTCTTGAGGACCCAGCACAAATTTCTATCATATCTATCAGCAGCTATTTTAGTGCTAGCAGGGACACGTTAGGACATGTCAGGGTGATAATGTGTTGCTTCAGCTCTGGCAGTCGTGTAAATGTGTGTGAAAAAAAAAACCCAACAAAACCAAACCAAACAAAAAAAAGGTTCTGCTTAAATTTCCATCACTGCAGAGTCATGCTCTGAGGATTTTGAAGAGAATAAGAACCAAGTGTTGAATAAAAATATGGTAAATTAAACCTCATTTATACCTGGCAAATTCTGCATGGTTTTATTCATATTAAGAAATATTACTGGCTCCTCACATTGAGCAATGTACCATTTTCTTCTCAGAAAAAAAGATCTAAATGTCTTCAAACTCTGCAAATTACAGGCTTTATAGTAAATTTCTCTCAAGTATAAACAATCAACTGCATCTCTACGGCTTGTATTTATTATCTATTTGTATAGTTCAGAAGGAATAGCTGATAGAGCACTTTATTGATAAATAAATAATGGGGTGGAAGAAGTTGTTCATTCTAAAGTCATTCCCACATGCAGTTTATCAAGATGTTAATTTTTTTAGTGTGATTTGAAAATTGTCATAAAAACTTTTATGTAAAAGATATGCTTTTTGTTCTCCAACAAGCAGACACTTGGTTTAGGCTTCCTTGTTGTCTTCAAAACATCTGATTTGGTTTGCTATGCTGTAAATAATAAGGAGTCAGAAACTGCTTTACAACAAGATCAGCCTCCACAGAAGTGTCGGACACCTTGAAATCAGTAACTTTTATCAGCTCACCTAGATAAGCCAATACCCTTTGTACACCCAAAAGTTGGCTATTTCAAAGCAATTTTAAAACAGTTTTTTTTTTCTACCAGGACTTTCTATCAGCATCCAGGGAAATTCAGCATCCAAATAACACCAAATATCAGCGCAAACTCCGAAAATGTTTCCCTGCATGAGGTTTATGTGGCAAGGCTTCAGTATCAGAGGAGGCTGCAGGAGTGGCACCTGTGAGATGACACCAGAAGCTACCTGAATGTTGGACAAAGTCAGTTCAAGCCATTTCCAGGACAGACCCTGACCCGTCCAAAGCTAAGCCCTTCAGCAGCCATGGTAACACCTCTGTGGTAACATATGTAAGGGGGAGATAATAATGACAAAATGTGAGAGTCACAGCCCTGAAGACACCCACATCAGTAAGGAAAGAGGGGCAGAAGCTGCTCCAGGGCCGGAACAGAGATTTTCCTGCAGCCCCTGGTGCAGCCCATGGGGAGGCAGCCGTGCCCCTATAGCACATGGGGGTCCATGGAGGAGCAGAGACCCACCTGCAGCCCATGGAGGAACCCACACCAGAGCAGGTGGATGTGCCCTGAAGGAAGCTGCAGGTCAAATTTTAGCAGATTCCTGGCAGGAAATGCAACCTCTGGAGAAGAGCCCACACAAGAGCAGGTTTTCTGCCAAGGCTTTTGTTGTGGAGGACCCATGTTGAAACAGGAAAGGATCCGTGAAACCAACCCATGCTGGAGAGCTTAATGAAGCACTACAGCCCATGGGGAAGACCCACAATGGAGAAACTCATGAAGGACAATATTTCACAGGAGGAAACCCACTCTGGAGCAGGTGAAGAGTGTGAGGAGGCCTGTGCAGCAGAGGTGAAGCATTATCAACTGAACAAAACCCCCATTCCCATTCCCATTCCCATTCCCATTCCCCTGTGCTGCTCAGGGGTAGAAGAGTTGGGAATGAAGTTGAGCCTGGGAAGAACAGAGGGATGAAGGGAAGGTATTTTTGTCTTTGTTCTCATTTCTTATTACCCTACTCTGTTTCATTGGCAATAAATTAAATTAATGTCCCTAAGTCAAATCTGTTTTCTCTGTGACAGTAATTTCTGAGTGATCTCACTCTTCTTACCTTGAACCATAAGCTTTTCATCGCTTTTCCTCTCCCTGTCCTACTGAGAAGGGGCAGTGATAGCGCAGCTTGGTGACCTGCATGATAAAGATGACAAGATTGTCAGTCAAGGTCAAACCCACCACATTACCTTAGAATTCACTGAAATCCCCTCCTTGACCTTTCCTCTCTCCCACATATCTCCAGCCACGTCACTGGCTGAGCCAAGCTAGAGCCCCTGCTTGCCCTATAGAAGCTGAGAGACAGAGCTGGGATCTTCTGCAGGGTGTGATCCAACCTGCTGGGCAGCTGCACGAGGAGCACGGGACAGCTCTGCTCCCACTCCAGGTGATTCATGTAATTGCCCAGGCAGTGAAGTGAAAACGAACCTTGGTGCTTTCATTTGCGCCCCTTGGACTTTAACAGGACACAGTGTTAGCTGCACACCTCAGTCCCACAGAAGACACTCACTGCCCCAGCCCCTTCAAAGGCAGAGAGAGTCTCATGACTGTTGTCATCTTCATCATCCAGGTTGCTGATTATATCAGGATACCACCAAGCTTTTCATTCCACCTGTGTATTTTATTCAATTCTTCTGTTAGCTGTGTTTTTAAAAGGTGAGTGGGCACGTCCTGCTCTGCCAAAAAAACATATTTACTAGTCATTTTTCTGTGTGACACTACAGTATTTAATTACATATTCACCTACTGCATCTCAAAAAAAAACCAACCAAACCAACAAAATGCCCAGCACCACCAGAAGGAAGGGAGAGCATATCCAAATATCACTATTCATCTACTAGACCCAAAACTGCAGTGTTTGTTTTGTCTGGTATTTCTGCCACCAATACAATAAATGAGCTGCATTAACATACTATCACTAAAAACATAAGGCATCTGATATAATGGGAATGGAGCTCATAATCCTAAAACCTGTCTGAGTCTTAAAATATTTAAATCATTAAATGTATCTCCATCTTTCTCTCTCTTTCAGGATGTAGTAAGATGCATACCCACCACTGTGAATGTGTTAAGCAAAGGAAAAAAACCACAAAATTAAAAGTTAAATATATTTTCAAAGCCCAAAAGGAGCCATTTATTGCTGTAGGAGAGAGAATAAATTGCTGAGATTTTTTTTTCTTTTTTTTTTTTTTACAAATGGCTGGGAGTGTTATAATGTATTTGATTTTTTTTTTTCTAGAGGTAATCTTAGATGTGGAGTGAATGAAGTGAAGTCTGTTATCAATCCATAACATCTGCTGCAGTGTCAAGTGATGAAATGGGTGACTCCAGAGCCCAAGACAGCTGGGATGGCTTTCTTAATGCAGTAGGGTATTGTGCAAACAAACAGGCACTGATACCGTCTATGGTTGTCACAATTATTCAAGCTGGTGATACATCTTCCTGTATTAGCTGCTTGAGAAGCCCTATTTCTTTTAAAAGTAAACTACTGTATAACAATCACCCATTCTGGTCTCTAACTCAGTTGAGTGCAAACATAATAAAAGATTGGAAATAAAAATAAATTAAAATTTGCCACCAGAGCAGTAAAGCATAGAAATAGGTATATACAAGCTTGGAAAAAACCCAACCTACTCACAGTTTATAGAGCTAAGAAATAATGTATACCTTTATAGCTGGACCTACACTGGCAAGATTATTCTGCTTCTCTGGGGTGCCTCCCAGTTCCTGGGAAATCCAGTACATTGTTCAGAGAAGGAAAAGACCAAAAGTAAAAAAAAAAAACCCAAACAATTATGCATCACTGCAAACATCCCTTTGCCACTGTGGGATCATTACTGAGATCACTTAGGGGATTTCAGATTAAGGCCAATACTCAAATGTTGCAAATAGAAGGAAAGATAATTAATTTAGATTTAGGATCCTACATATAAAGAATCATCAGCCTTAAGTCAACAAAGCATTTTCTGCTTACAGAATATATATATATATTTATAAAAATGCATAATGCTACAAGAGACAGATGTTATGAAAGAGTAAAACTTAGAAACTAGTTTTCATGAAAATCTGAAAATTATAATTTGGATTTGAATTGTGTCATTTAAGGGCAGAATGTAATCCAACAGTCACTTCCATTCTCCAAAAATAGGAAATGTGTGAAAGAAATGTATAATTTTTTTTTTCCCCAAATGAATTATTTCAACCTTCAAGCATATAAAACAACATTTGCTTTTGGAAATTGAGCTCAATTTGTGATATTTTAAAGAAGATCATGAGAGGCGAAAAGAGATTTTTTCATTTACATTTAATAATATCATCAAACTAAATATAATAAATGGAATATGTATGTAATACATAAATTATATGAATAATATATACATATATAATTTATTATATATATGCATGTATCATTCTTAGGTTGAACCATGATAATTTTTCTTTATTTTAGCTCAGTTATCAAATTAATTATATTCTTAAAAAAATAAAACAGATATTTACTGAGTACCAAGTGTCAGTTCAAGCACAAAGTTTTAGATTTTCAGACCAGACATTATCTGCTTTTCTTCCTTCTTTCTCAGAAGAACAACAAATCCAGCACGACTGACCACTGTGATCATGGCATTGAATTCCCTCTTGTACATGTGGGAGAGAGGGCACCCAGACCTGTGGAACTGGTTCCAATCTCTCTGGTGGTGATGAGCTTGTGGTGCAGAATGGAAGTTGCAACACCAAGGGCTGAAATGGAAGCCGAAGATGAGAACAGTGCTCTTGCTTGGATGCTCTGCCTGATACATCTGCCACTGCCTCTCTCTTGCTCTGAATCAGACCTACACAGCCCTTTCTGGCTGAGTCCCCTCTCGTATCTGCAGGCATCTCAAAAACATGTGTATTCTAAGACACGGGGTTGGTTTTTTTCCTGTTAACTGAAGCTGGTGAATTGTTTTGAGGTTGACAATTCTCCCTCCTGTTTCCCAAGATGATAATAAATTACTAAAATGCCAATTTTATGTTCTCATGCATTCCTGACTTAATAAAGGTACGTTATTAGCCCAGAAGTGTAGCATTGGCTATTGTTTACCAGGAGGCTGGAAGAACCCAAAGGAAGATTAACAGATTGTGCCAGTTTAATTTGGTGCGATCTGATTCTGTTAGATCTTCTCATCTGATTTCATTTTCTGAAGCAATGAGTGGAGAGGGCAATTTTCCAACATATGACCTTTCAACAAACCCCAAGCTGCTTCTGGAACACCAAGGTCATTACACATCCACAGAATGTGGTGGTTATCGAGAAAATTCATCGAAGGACTAGACAGGAGTCAGGCTGAATGGCCCCAAAATTGCTGGTCATCTGTCAGGAGCCAGGACTCATGGTTTTGTCAGTGAGACTTGGAAAGATCATACAAAGAAGATGTTAAGGACAATATTCAGGTCTGATAACACATATGCCCCAAAATATTTTAGTATCCCTGACTGAATTTCACACTAACTGCTTCCTAGGCAGTGGGAAATTTTCTGTTTTCCTTAAGTAGCAGCATTAAAAATCCTTCACTGAAAGAGTGATTGGGCACTGGAATCGTCTGCCCAGAGAGATGGTGGAGTCACTGTCCCTGGACATGTTTAGAAAAAGACTGGATGTGGCACTCAGTGCCATGGTTTAGTTGATGAGGTGGTATTAGGTCATAGATTGGACTTGATGCGCTCAAAGGTCTTTTTCAACCTAGTTTATTCTGTGATTCTGTGATTCTGTGATTCTGTGATTAATCTATCGCTAGGGTAATGCACTGACAAAAAGCAGTGAAGGAAGACGCACAGAACGTGCTGGGTCAGGGACATGAAGGCTCAGCTCCATGATCGAGGAAGCACAGAGAAGCACATCTCCTTCAGCTCATCAGTGAGATAGAAGGAAGCTCTTTTCCTGTGCAGAAAGGAGCTAGGATGCATCTCCAAGGGGGTGTAGAGTTGCTCTCCCAGCTGCCAGTGAAATGGAGCAGTACCAGACTCGTTGGCATCAGGAGAACTTGAGGAGCTTCTCATGTAGCAAAGACTTCTTCACACTGAAGGAATAACCTTTGTGTAGAGACCTGCAGATAAAAAGAATTAATCCCTGGTTATTTTCCTTGTGTTCCTAAAGAAGTGAGATATTTGATCAAACACCTGTCTCTTTTTCCATTCGTCCTCACGTGTTTCTTTCAAAAACTTCTAGCCTTAAATGTGTCAGCCAAATTCAATAGGTAAAAATTTCAAGTGTATTGAAAGGCTCAGGGTTTTATGGAAGGTGGAAGCATGTAGGAGAGGCTCCATACGAGGTTCCATATAAGGAGCCTTAATTAGAGAAAAAGAAGATGGAAAATTCAACAGCTGCAGTCCACAAAACTGTTGAAATCCATACTGTTCCTCAAACCATTTGTCTCTTCAAAAGACTGATTGCTGAAACTGGGAATGTTGCAGGTAACTTCCATTGTCCACTTCATCCATTCCAACAACCGAAGAAAAGACTGAAAACCCTTAAAACAGGGCAATAACCTGCTTTTGAGTGAGTTTTCTACTTAATTTTCTAAGTGTGGCTCTCTTTATATAAAAATAAAAGCTGAGGTAAGATGTATTTTCATCTCTATTCTATTTTGTCAGTCATTATTGTTATATAAAATCTCAGATAGAGATGAGAACACTGATTTTGCAGTATCTGTCCGCTTCTTCTGTTGCCATGCCATCCAGACCCTCATGAGCATGTGCTCACAGCACAGCTGCTCTCACCTTGAGAAGGTGTGCCAGGGATTTGTTCTGTTGGGGATAAATGGCTGGATAAATGAAGTATCAGATTGCTTGTTCTACCTTTCTTCTCTTAACAGCCTTTAAAAAAAAAAAGAAATTAAGAGTGTCCTTAAAGGCTGTTATTAAAAATATGAAGAAGCTGCAAAGTCCTTTCAGAATTTCACTGGTTGGAAAACACAGATGGGAATTAAAATGGTTGTTCAATAATTTTGGCACAAGCCCCTGCATCAATACTGGAAGTATTCCCAAAGTTTTAAATTTCCTCATGGATACTCTCAAGTAAAAAGAGTTTGCTGGTGAAATTTTCTCATCTATTACATAGAGAAATGTTGATCTGTGTTTTCCAAGGCTGTGTTTAGGTTAGTTCATTCTGACCATGAGAAAAAGAAAAGCATAATTATTAACAAGCTTTTATTGTGTTTTCATCACTCACTGCTGCGGAGACTGAATCAGATCGAGCAGATGATCAACTCAGGTAATTAGTGGAACAGCTGAATAAGTTTGAAGATTCCCCTGTTGTGAAACCTATATGCAGAGGGCTGGACTATTTCTGTTCTGTGTTCCTTTTTTACAAATGTAAGTGAAACATGGCCTAGGACAAAACCAGGACAGTGAGAAAGAGATGAAAATATTACAGAAAGGTCTTAAACAGACCCTTGTAGAAACCTTCTCACCCAGTTGCCTACTGACCCCTCTCCTATTGACTCAGAAGTCTGTAATCTGTTTTTAAGTTCTGATTTCCCTTTGTCTCTCTTTAAGAAGATTGAGGATTTTTTGGTGTGTGTCCCCAAGGAGTTGAAGTAAATTTCTAGTGCTTTGTGACTAAAAGAAAATAAAATTGAGAAGTATATAAAAGCCTTGCAAGTAATTTTTTCCTGTGATTCTGTAAAATCAAACTGGGTTAATATTACACAGACTGAAGAAATCTGATGTCTTTTTGGTAGACAATTTAGACTTTATATGAGGACTGATATCTCAATCAAAGTCCTGTTATTTGGGCTATCGAGTGGAGTTGAAAAATCACTCTGACACGGTATCCCACACACCTTCTATATTTCAATTTTCCTCTCTGTTAAACAGGGATGTTTGCAGGACTGGTTAATTTTTAAACTTTTTTTTAATATATAATGAAACTCATTTCACACCACTGAAACTTTTACATTAATTCGTTTTTAAAATTGCATTGATTTGTTTCGTCCAAACTCCCACCTCCAAAAATGCCCCTAAAAGCACCTAAATGCACATCTCAGAACTTGCAATGCTTTTGTTCTGAAATTTACTAGAATTTCACCCAACAGAATATGGGGGTTTTTTTATGTTTGGCTTTTTGAAAAAATATTTGTCATTCTCATGACTTCAAAAGCTCAGAGATAAAAAAAGAGCCTCTAAGAGGTGCAAAGGGATCAAAATTTCAATAGGGATCCTGTGCTAATACCTCTTTTCTTCTAGTGGTCCTGGCATTTTAGCTAAGCTTCTGAGATTTCACCTGAAACTTTTTTTTTTTTTTTTTTTTTTTTTGTCTGCAACCTTCATATTTGTAGCAGAAACACAGACATGTTCTCTACCTCTCTGTATTCCAGAACATGTCCCAGGATGTATTCTGAGACCATGAATCAGGTCAGGCTCCTCACAGAACAAGGCGGCCATGGTTCTCATTTTCACTAAAGACACTCTGGTATAAACCTGGAACTTTCTCTTTGAAATTATTCCACTTTCTGGGTGTCTTCTTGGTTCTGTGTTTACAGTTCCAGTGACTGCAAAAAGGTTCCTCAGGTGTTACTGGGAAGTAGAATTTGTCTCAGGGTGGATATACTGCAAACACAAATAATTCTTCCAGTTTGCCTTGGGTCATGTTTGTGAATTGTAACAGTCATTTCCAAAGATATTCCATAGAATCACGGAATGGTTTGGGTGGGAAGGGACCTTAAAGACCATCTCTTTCCAATCCCCTGCCATGGACAGGGACATCTTCCACTAGACCAGGTCGCTCAGAGCCCCATCCAGCCTGATCTCAAACATTTCCAGGGATGGGGCATCCACAACTTCCCTGGGCAACCTATTCCAGTGCCTCACCACACTCACACTTTTTTCCTAAGATCTAAGTCTGCCCTCTGCCAGCTTAAAGCCATTCTCCCTTGTCCTATGACTTCATGTCCTTGTAAAAAGTCCCTCTCCTACATTTTTGTTGCCATGCGTAGCCCCCCCTGCACCTGACCCTTCCTCCAGGGCTTTCCCTCTCTCAGAGCTCAACATCACTGTGGATTGGCAGCACAGTTATATGGGCTTAATATTAATGGCCAATATTTTGGATTCGTGTGCCTCCATGCCGCCTCTAACATGGTCAAATACAAGTGATTCATGGTTACAATCTCAGACTTTCCAGTAAATGTTCTTATTTAGGCAAAATACCAATTCAAGAAAGAGCAGCCGACACATTGTTAGATGCTAAAATGGGGGTTTCTTTCTTGCCAAAGGATCTTTAAATTGCCCAGTGAATCAGAGTTTTTGAATTCGAGCTCTTCCTCAACCAAAGGCAAACTGGTAAGAGATCAAGCTTACCTTCTGGAGTACAAGAAACTATTTGTAAATTCATATTACATTTTGTGAGTGGTTTTGGCTGAAAAAAAAAAAAAAAGGAAAAATAAATACTCTGAATTCGCACAGTATATGCTGTCATATTTTCTAAATTAATTATTTCCTTTAAAAAAATCTGACTTCTCTGATCTCAATATTAAAAACTAATATTTCCTGACATTTCATTTCAAAGCACTTTTTGCTTAAAAATTTGTATATACAGAAAGTGGGAAAATATGGATTTAAATCACCTAGAATCAAAGCAGATTTAATTAACCTTGTTGTTGATTCTGGACCCCCACACTAGAACATCCTGCAAACCCCTTAATAAATAAGACCTGATTTAGAAGGCATCCACTGTGCATTTCTAGTCTAGCCAACAAAATTACAACAAAGACAGATTTGGCTGGTGGCAATGATCAAATATCTTTAGGAACTCATCTTGCACAGCATAGAATAACTTATTGCAGTTTTAAGCTTCAGCTGCATTAGTATCCAGTGCTCCTGGAAAAAATATCTCCTTCTGCTTTATCAGCCTAGCAAGCTCCCAATGAAGATGAATTCTTGTTGGGAGCAGCATCCTGGACTGAAAAAGAATGTAGTGAAAAAGCCTGACATTTGTCTTCCAATCAGTATCCCAATGAGCACACAAGTAGGGGAGGCAGGAAGGGGAGAAACAAACATAAATATTATTTTAAGAGATCGGCTAATGTGCAATATTTATATACAAATACCAGGTAGTGTTCCACACAGCACTCTCAGGTTTGTGAAATATATCGAAGCACAGCAAATTGGAATGAGTCCTGAGTTTCCATTTACTTTATCTAACCAGACTTATCAATTCTTTTTACTCCAGGCTGATAAAGTAGAACTGCAGCAGACAAATGAGCTAGCAGGGCTGACATAATGAGTTGTCACAAAGAAATGGTGAATTAAAAAAAACCCAAACTGTGACTTTGATCACCTCTAAGGCTCCTACTTTCCTCAACCCAAATTAGTTGTTTACTCATTCTTTAGGGAATGTTCGATACTGCTGGGAGATGAGCAAAGAGAAAAGGACTGTGCTTGTGAAGGGAATTTACTTCCATTTTATCTCCAGCTTTGAAGGGGCAAAATGGAAGGAGCGGGGGGGACTTGATTCTGGTCCCCTGTTTCATTAATAACAAAAAGTCACTGGTCTCAACAAGAGTAGGTTCAACTGCTTAAGTTTACAGATTCTATTCCTTGAATTTAATGATGTCTTGCCTGATACTTATTTAAGTAATTGTAAATATAAAGGTCTGTTTTGAATTATAAAAAAGATGTATGAGAGATGTGCCAGGTGAGAACTAGAAGACCACAGCTCTGGGCTTCGCTGGCAATAGTAAGGGAGGGAGCAGTTATATAAATTATCATTGTATCTGATCTTCTCAGAAATTTTGGGGTGTTTATTCCTACAACTTTTTTTTCTTCTGAAAACGGCATTTTACTTACAGAGAGCTGAGTCCCAAAGAGTCACAATGGAAATGGGGACAGAAGTTACAGATTTAGGATAACTGTCCAAAATGAATGGTTGGATCATCTTTTTTCTCTCCTTAAATACTTTATGCCACATATCCAGGTAGTGAAAACTGCAATAGTTCTACTGAGATTAGGACTTTTGAGACAGGAGATATCATTCATTTGTCAGGTCCCCCATGAGTCAGATATAAAATAAGTTCCTAAAAGGAACTAGCAGGTGAATGAGTACCGTAAGGCAAAGAATTATGAACCATGTTCTGATTTTTTTTTTTTTTCATGTGTAACACAGTTAAAATCAGCTGTGGTTTTGTTCAAGAAAAGGTTATTGAATTTGGCAGCAGTCATTTAAATCAAAGTCATCTGCAGTCTCTGCTGTGGCGTGCCAGGATATCTGAGTACCCTCTTGCAAACTGTGTCTGTTGTGGGTAGCGAAATTCTGCTCTGCATTTTCAGGTGTTGGGTCTCATGTATTTACAACCATATTCCAAAATTCCTTTCTTCATCTTTCAGCTTTGATGAACCTTCCAGAGAAGCTGCTGCAAGGAAGCAAACACTGCAGACTGTAAATCAGAGAGTGGTGTGGACTATAAGCACACTGGTAAACAATGCATTGAAAGACATTTTAAAGGAGAGAGAGAGTCCCATGTTTATATGTAGCTCATCAGTGTTTATCTAGGTGCTTCTCCAGGCTGTTATTCATTTCATGGAATTGCTCAGAGGAAAGTTAGGGCTCTTGGCTCACTCAATAAAATGAACAAATAACAAAAACCACGAGAGGTTTAATATGAGCCTTGGTCCCTCAGCACAACATTGTAAAAATACTCCAACCCTTCTCTCAAGTTTCTTTCTTTTTTGTTTTTTTGTAATTAAAAGAACAAGGAATCCCACATTTGTATTTATTTTGGGAACTATTTCACCTGAAGTTAGCATGAGGAAATGAGGTAAGTAGAAATTGCTTTAGATTTATCAGAGAAAATGATGGTTCAGCTTGCACTAATACACAGCACTGTAGATATGTAACACAGGTAGAATGGCCTGAGTTACCTCCCTGAGGTACCATCCCCGTTGACATTTGGAGGAGTTGGTTCAGGAAAAAAGCATTGGTAAAGCCCTGCATTTCCCGAAAACAAGAGAAGAGGGGTTTTATTTATTTATTTTTCAGCTGACATTCGGGATTTTCACCTGAGTCTGGGACCCTCATCAGCAGCAGAGGCTTAAAGAAATGCACTACATACCATCAAATAAATGATAAAATCTCAAGTTGGTGAACCTGCTACCTGCATACCAAATTACCAATTTCCAGCTGCTCAATGGTAGTCAGAGGTTGCCAAATAATCCCTGTATTGAAATGAAAGGTTCAAACCATCTGAAAGAACAAACAGACCCTCCAAACAAGCCTTGAGCACAGATAACTTGCAAACAAAACAGAGCTCGTGTCCTCCAGTGGATTAATTGCTACAAGTACCTGCCATGTTCTCATCACAATTTGGATTCTGTAGCCTTAAGGAAAACAAAGCTTTCACTGCTGGCAGCAATGTCTGAGGTCGTGTCTGCTGGTGTAAGGAGGGAAGGATTATTCCGAGAGATATTGGCTTGCACACATGTGATGGATCACAGATCCCTCTTAAAGTTAGCTGGGTAGTAAATGTACAATGCTCTTCTCAGTCTGACAAATCCAGATATGATATTAAACAACGAGATCCAATAAGAAATCAATAAACCTTTGTCTCCAAAAATTGCATTTTCGATTTTATCATTACGAAAGAATGGCTGTGATTAGATACAGAAAGGCAGGGCTATTGATTGTGCAGTCACTTACTCCAGGCTAGAAGGCAGATGGTTACAGTATTGTTTGGTCTGCAATATTTTGGTGTCAAAAAAGTCTCCGTAACTCTCCAGACAATGAAAGTAACACAGTGCTGCACCTTGGATACCTGAGGACCCAACTGACAGAGAGCCATGAGCTCTACTGAAGTCAGTCTTTCCGGTGGTGCAAACTCACTGAAGGAAAGGGAAACTGAATTAAGAAAAAATATGCTCTTCCATGTAGAAAAATGAAGTCAATGTGCCCGCTTGGATTGCAAATCTGGATGTTGATGTGTTTATTACATTGAGCGCCAAAGACTCTGCTCGTTTCCACTGGTTTTGGTCAAAACATGCATCTATAAATATTTCAAACCCTCATGACAAAGACTGAATTTTTCACTCTTAATTTTGCATGACTGCATTCTAGAGTGAAGTCTGACATCCTGTGGGCACAAGAAAAATGACCATTATTTATCTACTGTATTCAAAGAAATGCTTGCTGTCATAGTTAGCAGGGGATGTAGTGTTTAAACAAACATTTATAAATATATACATAATATTTTAAAATATTATGTGTCTAAATGTTTGCTCTTGGGTAGGAATCTCAGAAACTTTCCATGCAGCACTTTCATTTTTCACTGTTTTTAATACCCTATTTCTCTTGTATCTTTTGTCCGATCAGAGAAAGTAAGAGGAAAAAATTTGGGGTTTACAGTGCTAATCTTTCAAGTTTTCTCTATAAAAGCAGAGTCAATAGCTCCATTTCCCCAATTACAGCAAACTCTTTAATTATAGAATGTTTTGAGTTGCATGTTTGACAACGTCTCATTTTTAATTAACTGGATTCCTCTTAAGATACCGTGGATAATCATTGCCAGCAAACTCACCATGGCACAAATGGTAGGAAACACTGACATCTTGTGGGAGAAGAAAGTAGAGAGGACAGACTGCTTTAGTCAGGAATTCAGTAGATCTACAGCATCCAGAAAGCAGCTACTCCCATTTATACATTAAGTTACCAATAAGTACCTCGTCTCATAGAATCACAGAATCATAGAATCACAGAATGGTTTGGGTTGGGAGGAACATTAAAGATCATCCAGATCCAACCCCGTGCCATAGTCAGAGACACCACAGGCTAAAGGTGGAGTGTGAATACACAAATAAAAATATATCTATAAAGCTATACACATACACATGTATACATACACATGCACTCACAGACGAAATCCAGTGCTTCTAATGTTTATTTCTCTGTAGTTGCTTTCAACAGTTTTTACTGTAGCTTGTGACTACATTTCTGCTAACTTTATGAATACAGCACACAGCCAGTGTCCGTGATTCTCAGAGGGACTAATTCCAAAATTCCTTCTTTTTTATTCTCTTTTCTTTTTTTTTCTTCCTAACATGAAGATCTGACATACACTTTCCCCTCTGAAAGTATATAAAAAAGCATAGTATTGAGCAAAAGAGCAGAACTATACAAATGAAGGAGCCACTGTATTGAATATATAGGATACAAAAAATGCATTAGGTATTAAAATGCACCACTAAAAATGTAGTGCTCAGCCTATTCAATACTTCCCTTTACATCTAGTATTTCAGTCATAAATTATTTGGTTTAGTACATGCAGCAATTCGCTGATGGCGTGGAGCAGCAGCGGCATCTGCTGGCCACAACCATCCGCTGGCTGCTAAAATTTCTCTGTTTTTAAATCTCCTCCAAGCCGTCTTAAATGCCTCCAAACTTCTTGTAAGTGCACAAAGATGAAAAAACCATGGTGCCTGGAGAAACCTATTTAAGGAATGTTTTGGTGATGCAGGGGATGAGTCCATCCGAGCAAACCATGTGCTGTCAAATGTAGTGGCAAAAACACAAAGTGAAGATACAGGCCTGAGATTTTTCCTTTTTTTCTTTTTTGCTCTATGGTTAATGCTCAGAATTTACTTTTTTTGCAACTGTAGAGTTTCACTGAAGGACACAAAAATGATGGCAAAATGAACTTAATTTTTGGATTCATCAAGTCCACCAAGTACCTGCTCTCCAGATAAAGACAGTAATCCATAACCCATTGAATTTCAGATAATTCCTAAGAAGTAAACTCCTATTATGGGAATTTTTTTTTTCTTGAGGGCTCCTCAAGCTGCCAGCAAAACCCAACAGAAAAGTAATGAACCACGTCCCCAGAGTATTTTGCAATTGTTGGAAAACCAAGGGTCATTTAAACCAGCAGTCTGGGGAGGTTTGCTATGGGGCTCCTAGTCTCCAAACTCTTGACATGCAACCTGGAATTAATAAAAATTTGATTTCCCAATGTTAGGTAAGAATGTGAGAAAATTTGAAAATGTTTCTTGGTGTTTCATGGTGAGGCACTTCAAAAGGTGTCTTTGTGTGAAGGAGACTTTTTTTCACAAAGTTTCTGGAAAGCAACTGGTTTCTACAAAGTTTCACTCTGTTCAGCTCACCCAGTATTTTTTATATCTATTTCCTGATGTGGGCCAAAATATTGTTTTAATTATTTTCACTGGAAAATAGCCTAGATATTTAGATTCCATGTGAATATTCACATTGGAGCTGCCTACATTTGCTGAAATGAATCTCATTTTGGGTGTTGGGTTAGCGCTTGTCATTTTGGTCCTGATTCAGCCATGAACCACTTGATACCAGATGATTTTTAAGGTCCCTTCCAACCCAAATCATGTCTTGATACCAGGTGTACCTTATTCTGGGAGGATACAGTTCCTTGGCTGGTTCAGGGGCTGTGTCCTCCAGCAATGTGTGGCTTTCACAGAGAGACTGAAGTGTCTTCAGGGAAAATCACTGCTTATGCTCAGTTAGTTGAATGAAGCACCTAAACTACCACCACAGTCAATATAAAGGTGCTTTCAGAGCTCAGAAATTTGTGAAATAGGATGTCTCAGTCTGATATAAAAGATCTGTGTCTGTCGTTGCTCAGGTTTACACATTGAGAGTCTGAGGGCCTGAGTCCCACGTCAATTAATAACGAAAGAGTTTGGATGCAAGGCAGATTTTTATTTTTCGTTTGCTAAATATTGAAGAAAATTAATGCCTGAGCAAAGTGACTCAGAGCCAAAAAGATCCTCACAGCCAACCATCCTGTTTCAAGTAGTGGCCAAAGGTAGAGAGCAGCCACTCCTTACACACAGGGGTTGGGCTGGGTTGTTTATAACACCCACGCAGTACCACACCTTGTGTCATGAGTGTATCCAGGTTGCTGGATCATAAAGGGATATTTTCCCAGAAAATTCTCCCAGGCTCCAGTAGTCTGAACCATAGGACATGATTTCATGCATGAAAAAAAAACCAAACAAACCAAAACAAAAAGCAACACCAAAACTCTAAAAAATGGAATTAATTCTTCCTATAAATTTTTGGGTTGATATTTGAACTCATGGAAAAGAAAAAAAAAACCCAACCAACAGCTCTCCAGCATGATTTTGCTGGTGTTTGTTCACTCAGGGTAGAATTGGGTAAATACTAAAAAAACATTTCTGGCAAACTTGCATTCAGATTTCACACAGGTGCTTTGTGGTTTTTATTCCTCTTTGCACTGTTGCTCATGTGAAGAAATAATTGGAGAATATTATGGGAAACAGCTGCATTCACATGCAAACAAGGCTATTTGCTGATGAACCCAGGTATCCATCATCCATCTCCCCAACCCACCAAAGCATTTCTGCATGACTTTAGTTCACGGCGAAGGGAGAATTTGTGTTTTAAAGCAAAGCTTTGTATCAGGAATATTCTTCAACCATTCCACTCACCTTGTTGGGCCAGCCAGCCAAGGAAAATCAGAAGAGCAATGAGCAACAGATAATAACCCATTGCAGGGAACAGCTTGTGAGTCAACAGAGCTGTTATATGGCCTCTGCTCGTTCAGAGAAAAAGGGAAAAGTGACATCATAAGGCAGAAACCCCCTGAACTCAGAAAACCCCCTGCTGCTTTCCTGCACACACAACACACCGACCCTCGGTGTGATTTATATTCCCACAGCACTAGACGCCTAAAACTTGGTTATATAAATCTTTGTTAGTCACCAAGGTGGTTTGTACTGTTATAAATCAGCACCTTCTGCAAAGGAGAGTATGGGTTGTTTAGAACAATAAATCATACAGAAATATTTAATATGATAACGTCTAGCAGTCATCAGAAACCATGTCTTACATAAAATACACAATCTTAACTGCCTATTCAGGAAGCCCAAACAGGAGATACTAGCAAATGTCCAGCTTTTTGTCTAGTTTAACCTAATTAAACATTATTTAGTTTTTTTTCCCTTGGGAACAAACTTACAGGTAAAAGAAGGTGCTGTTATCATTCCCTTTCCCAAAGTGATTAAATTAACATGTTTTTTTCTCATATGGGATGCATATGCCTTTGTGGATTAAATTTTTGAAAAAAATTAAATTGTCATTTTTTTTCTTCACCTCACCTCTTCCCGTAATCACAGCACATTTTGTGTCTAGGATCTTTCCCTTATTTTCATCTTTCTGTCTTCACAGAAGTAATTCACAAAGGTTCTGTAGCATTCCAATTCTCGCTCTTAAAGATATTGGTAAATACAACTACAAAATAAAGGTGTGAGTTTGACTCATTTGCCTGAGCACAGGTCCTACCACCATTTGAAATAATCTAGGGGTGCCAGCATGTATATGTGGGTTTGCATTCAGAACACAAACCTATGAGAGATCAGTTTTCACGTAGATGCCGACTAGAAAATCCCAGGATGCCCATGTATGTGACAAATATCACATTTTTGCAGTGGGATCCCAACAAATGCCTGTATGCATGTGGAAGAAAAGAAGGAGGAGGATCATATACCCCTTAAGTCATCGGGAAAAAATTAAATACATCCTTTGCAGGAGTGAAAGTGAGGCTTTTGTAGAATTCAGGGTACCACATGAGATATTAGAGAAATACCTATTGTCTAAGCCTATAAAGAAATGTGTTCATGGGACCCCTTCCACTCTAATCAAAGGACGGAAATAAATATCCCAACAATATGATGTGTTTTAGGAGATTATTTAAGGTGTTCAGGATTTTTAGGATATATTGCCCATTGGAACTGCTCAGATTTGACCTTTACAGTTGAGTCCAACAGGAAGATAGGCTGTTGACATATATGAATTTACTTTGGAGTCAACTAAGTGGAATTTGAGACAAAATTATGGACTTGTGCCTAAGTGCCACCTGAGAAGCCACAGTGAGAGCCACAGAAACATGACCAAAGTGATAATTGACCTCTGAGGGACCAGTGCGCATCAATTCACCAGTAGCAGACCAGGCAAAACACCCTGAGTTATTTCACCTGGCCCTTGTGTAGGCATCTGAATCGAGTTCTTTAGACAGCTGCTTTTGGAGTCTGTGTGTGGAGGTTTACTGGGAGTCCAATGTCCACTCTAGATGATGGAGATTTGATTAACACCATCAAAGGAGCCTAGGGAATGACTCAGTTTACCCCTCTGTGGGCACTACTCTTGTCAAAACACCTGTGTGTAGAGACCAAGACCCTGAGCTGTTGAAATGAAAACATATTGAACAACCTGTGGAATTCAGAACTGCAACTTGGCAGATGCCAGAGGCTCTTTGCATGCAGGAACCCTCCTGGAGCAGGAGCTGGAGGCAGCACACTCTCAGACACCCTCTTCATGTGGTGACGAACAGCTACATTCAGGCAAAATCCTTGTTTCAGGGTAAGCACTACTTAGCAACAACTAAAACATCAGTCTGTTACACACATTATTCTCATATTAAACCTAAAAACAGCTACTAGGAACAAAATTAACTCCATCCCAACCAAAACCAAGGCATCATTTCAATTAGGTGCTTAAATTTAGACAGTGCTAAGGTTCCCAAAAGACACAACTGTTAGTGTGAGGAACAGAGATTTTTGGATATCATGTTAGGATTTCTATGTCACTTTGAGGGAGAAGACTTCAAAGAAGTCACACATAGAAGTTAGCACCTCTGCTTCTGCAAAATTTTAAGAAGAAAATTTTTTTCAAATAATTCTTTCTTAAATACATTGGTCACCCCATCTCTAAAAGGAATGGATTCCATTTAAAGAAGACAGCAGTTTATTTTGATGTTGAATAAAAGATGTTGATGTACTACTGTTGTATTACTCTTTAATGGATCTTTTCTCTGCCAGTTGATTATGCACAGTTTATGCACAGTTTTAAACTACTCCAACAATGCTTTTGGCATAGCTGAATGTTGGTAGTGTAATAAACTTCAGTCATTCAAATACTTTCACACTGAAGTGCTCTTTTGGCAATGAATTAAAAACAAACTTTGAAACATGGAAGAGTCCCTAAATGCAGGAGGAGTTGTGTCTCTGTGTGTGGTTGGAATTTTGGTTTTGGCTGGTTTTGTTTGTTTGTTTGATTGATTTTACTATTGCTGACTCTTATTGAAAAATATGTTTGGAGACAGCTGAAACTCTATCAATTTTTATCAGATTTTTTGCATAACTTCAGCCATGAAAATTGTTGACTATGGGGAAAAGATCTGTTGTGGTGCTGAAACAACTTTTGGTGTATAGATTTAACTTCTTTTCTAGAGAAAAGCATCCAGCCCTTTCTATTGCCATCCTGTAGCTGCACATATCCTACCCCTTATGCACCTCCCTGTTCAGCATTTTGTGTATTCCGGAATTAAGAGCCCAGGGTTCTAGATTTTTCTCCTGAACTAGGGAGGGAGAAGCTCTTCTTCCCTCAGGATAGATGTGGCTGACTTTGTGACATCTAGAGCTGGAGTAACTTAAACTTTAGCTTCCATTCCTTGTCTTACATTAAACAATCTTTCCAAGTAAACTTCCTGTCTCCAAATAACACTTGTGGTTTCCATCTGCTCCTGGGGTGCAGGTTGTTTCAGGATTGCCACTATAGTACAGACTTTGACAGATATAAATATTGAATTTAATGGTTGTATTTTAATTTGGGAAGTCAGTTTATGAGATGAGTAGTTCCTTGAGACTTTGATATGACCAGTTCTTTAAACACGACACATTTCAGTATGGGTAATATCCCATAGGGAGGACTGGAGATAATCTGAGATATTGCCAGCTTCAAAGCAGCATCAACAGCAACTCTCTAGTTCTTCACAGAGAATTGTTTGACGAGCCCCCTTTGAAGGAGATTTCATAGCAATTGTCAACAACCTATTGTGGTTAACTTCTCGTCAGAAACTTTCTCCTGATATGTCAGTTAGACCTTCCTTGTTTCTTCTTCTATTCCTAAGGGTCACAGAGCACAAATTACTTTTTTTGTCTTTGAAGCATTTTTAGTCATATCTTGAAGCAAGTCTTTTTCCATAAAAATCACTTTATCTTGCCTTTCTTCCCAGTTAGGGAAAAATTTTTAGAATTTCTCTTGGCTTGGGTTTTCCAAAATACTCACCCATCCTGGGTAGTACTTTTGGGGAGCATCTTCCATTAAGGAAGATGAATAATTAACCAAGTGTGAATGACAGCAGACAAAATTTTTTTTCTGACTATTAAGTAAAGTTCTGTATACTGGAGTATAGAATTAATTTTGGCCACATTAAAGTAAGTAAAATTAATAATTTAATACTTATAGTTTGATATTACAACTATAGTACATTTTATATCATATTTTATATCCTGTGCCTACAATATTATATATCATAATATATTGTGAATAAGAATTAATGAAAAATAATTATTTTTTTTTTTTTAACTCTTCTGGTGGCAACAGAATAGTAGCACCACTTTAAAGAAAAGACGTGAGAAACTCATTATGTCTTCAAAATAGCCAACATACTTATTTTGCTTACCTCTTGCCAGGCAATGAGACTTTCCTTCCAGTAGATGGAGATAGAGAACTTCCCAAAAATAAAAAATAGGCGATTGACTGCTGTGGGCTTCCCTTCCCTTGTTTTTGTGGAATCTGACCCCAAATCAGCATCAAAATAACACAATATTTTTTAATGATCTCATGATGGGACAGTTTATTGTTAGTTAGATATTTTATTTTTTCTCTATTTCTATATTTTCTCTTTTCTGGTTTTGTTCCCTTGAAATACATTTTTTTACTACGTGATCTGGAATGAAATACGAAGCTGTAATTATTATTATGCTGAACAATTTTTGTCCTACTTCCTCAACTTTAGTTTTGGGAAAAATTTCACCCTCTTCTCCTATTTTCCCTCTGAGCTGGCTGGATGCTGAAGGTCAGCAAATTCTCCATCTCATTTCAGTTCGAATCCTGTGTTACAGAAATGTTATTTTTGCTCTTAATCCCAGTCCTCATGTAGGATACATTTATCAACAAAAATAAACATTTAAAAGTCCCAAATATGTGAGAATAAAGGAAATAGATTTTTTCATGCAAAATTCCATAATCAAATAAACCAGTAATGATTTGTAGAGAAAAATGTCAATTATCAAAAGATATCTACATATAGGAGCGGAACTGGGTTTTGATATTTCAGTCATGTCCTTAGAATTTATGGGGGGGAAAAAAAAGCAAAATAGTTTTGTAAGCCTCAGAGGAACCATTAAGGTTTTCTTTAAATTTTAATAAATACATCCAAGATCATCTCTTAGGTACTTGACTGGATATCTTGGACACTGTCTGCCAGATGTTTTGTAGTTGTCGGTGACATGCAGGTCCCGGTGACGTTCCCTAAAGTACATGGTGTTGATGAGGATGGAGGAAAACAGAGACTGAACCTGAAAAATTTAGTGTCACTCACGTCTTAAAGCCAAACCAGAGCAAGACAGAGCTGACTGCACTGGGAGGGCTTTGGTACCAAACCATCAATGCTGTATCTGGTGTTGTTC
Organism: Falcunculus frontatus; assembly: GCA_013398115.1. NCBI lineage: Eukaryota > Metazoa > Chordata > Aves > Passeriformes > Falcunculus > Falcunculus frontatus. The sequence goes on from VZRV01000960.1 coordinate 594,148, forward strand.
TCACTCAGAAATGATTACGTGTCTTCTGTTTGTTATCGAACAAGGTTGCCATAAACTTTCCAAAGTCTGTTCCCGAACTTGCATGAAATCATTGCTGTGAAAGAAGGATGTAAATTATTGTTGTTCACTGTAATGGAATGAACTGAGGCACATGATGTGTTTTTATCTTGCCTTTCTGAAGGAAAAAAAAAACCCCAACAAACCCACAAAACCCAAGTGAAAGCTATTTCATGTTCGTGAAGATTTTCGTTGGAAACCTAGATTGTTTTACTTCCCCTGAAGGAACTTCAGTAATCTTACCCCAATTCACTGTGATTTGGAAAAGATTATGGGAATGCTTCAAAACAACGATAAGATCAAAATAAGATCAAAATAAAATGTCTTAGTTTACCAGACAGGCAGAAATGTTTTACTTAAGGTCAATCTAACACTAATCTCACTGTGCCTGAGCTAACCTTTTAGGATTATGGGAGCTATTTTTCATTACCCTGGCCTTCATTTCAGTATTATTGGGTAGACTTACAAAATTATATCTCCTAGTTGCTGCTCTACTTCTATCCCTGAGGACAACAGCAGAGCATGATGGAAGAACAAATGTTTAATGGGAAAATATTGACTACCTATTCTCTTAGTATATATTTTTTGATTTTTTTTTAAGAGGGTTTTTTAATCTTATTTGTGTCCTGTAGTTTGGACACAAGGTTCTAATTCAGGGGTTGTATTAGGGTGAGAAAATACACCTACCATGACTCCAAAGCAGGCAGAGAACTGCCAGGAGATGCTTTAGCATAATTTTGAAGTGAGTACTAAAAGCTAGGCAAAACCAATTAAAAAACTTTCATAAGCAAAACCTGCACATAAAATTAAAATCTATTTTGCATATCCGAGCAGATTTCCAGCCTGAATTAGTAACTTCATATTTGTTCTGATAAAAACCCAGCCCAAATCCAGATCTGTCCGGGGAAAAGCATCTTGCAAGCTATCCAAGTGATAGGAGAAAACTACTGGGGGTGAAAAATATGATGATCTTCCTGCTCTGAACATCTTCATTCTCTTCCAAATTACCATAGGAACATTAATTTGATTGTGTACTTCCTACACCACTGCTAATTAGTTATCTCATATTAATTATAGTAATTACACACACACCTATCTACAGGACTATTAGGCAGTTCATAGGAAAAAAGCACGAACCAAGATGTGCTTGATGCAGAGCAGCTAATCAGCCAACAGCTGCTCTTGGTCCCAGAGTTGCTAGTTAACACCCAAAATACTGTACAAAAGGGATATTTTCAAAATTCCATCTAATAAAAACCCTTTTCAAGTCATTGCTAAACAAATGTCTTCAGTCTGTGCATTTCTCTTCATCTACTAACATAGGCAGGGATCAGAATTAAATACTTATATGACTAAACAGCAGTACAAGAATCATCAAAGGGCTGTTGTGAGGACACATTTCTGGGAACAAACAGAATATGTTTTAGCAGAGGAAATGTAGTCTGGGCAAATATAGGTCAGTAAATCTACTTTTAAACCAATAAAAGGTGTTTATCTGCAGTCTAGGAGTAGTTTTGCCTGGGGATTAATTTCTGCCTTTACCATGATTTTATACACTGGGGTGGGTGATGGAAAAAGACTCATCCTGGCACATGAACTATCATAGGAAGTGCATAGAAAGGGATTTTCATCAACAAAGTGCAAAGTAAAGCATCCTGCTAATGTGTGCTTCAAGGGATGTCCACAAACTGACATCCGGAGTTCACGGCTCGTCATCAGCCATGAAATGCATTCCTTTGTTTTACATAAGAATCCACCAATAAAATATACTTCGTTCAATTTTATGTCTCTGTTCTAAGTGGACAAAAATCACAGATCTGTTTCCTACTCCTTCATGTGTGCATGAGGACAGCCTGGTATAAGAATGTGTTCTACTCCTGAAAAAATTATGATCTTCTGCTCCCACTGCCTGTGGTGCTCGAGAGTACGAGGCATTCAGTGACAGATTCACCGGTTTTAGGAGAAGAAACCATTAGATCATCTGCTCTCTCTTCCTCTGAACTGCAGGCCAGCAAGTTCTACCTGCAGATCTTACACTGCTCCCACGGGGACAGCTCTCTTACTAAGGCATTAAGGCAGCCCTGGAAGCTCTGAGGATCTCACATTCATTTTGTTCTACTCACATCCACCGCCACAAAATGTGAAGCTTCAGCTTCCATTGTTTGGTTCTGGTTCTGTTCCCTCCACTCTGTTGCAGCCTCCCATCACGCCCCACCTTTCTTTTCTGTGAAGGACATGGATCAGAGGTGTTTCATCTCTATATCTTTACTATCTATCTATATCATCTATATCTATATCTATATCATATCTATATCTATATCTATATCTATATCTATATCTATATCTATATCTATATCTATATCTATATCTATATCTATATCTATATCTAATCTATATCTATCTATATCATCTATAGCTATATCTGAGTCTCTACTGGATGGCTCAGCCCTTTCAATTTTTGCGGCTATTTTCTGTCTTACAAAGTAATTAAATTGTTTGTGTAAACAAATTGAATCCCCCGCTTTGCTTTCTATGCAAATCAGAGCTCTACCATGATGGAAATTGTATTTATACTTAAAATTAAATTCATCACACGGCTTCCTGCCTGGAAGCTGTATTGCCAACTCCGTTTCAATCAGTTGCTGCTTTGCTCCTATTGCAGACCTTCACTTTTCTGTATTCTCGTGACAGATTTGACAAGAATTATGCATATTAAAAGAAATATGTCCTGTTTGAAGTTCTAAAAAAAAAGGAAGATACAAAATGGTTTAAAAAAATGTGAAATTGTTTGGTTACACTCAGGTCCAAGACCCAAATAAATATCCTGGTTGTGTTTCACTGACTGCTAAGAAAAGTTTGGCGCCATCACTCCTTTAGCTGCATCAGAAGTCCACAGTTATGTGAGGGTCTATATTTGAGTCTGAACATACAATATGTCTAGTTTCAATCCCATTATGTGTACATTCCTTATTTACTGGCTGGAATACATAGGGTGAAGTCTGAGCTAAGAAAATCCATAAGGCTCTTTATGCCCCATAAACTTCTCTCATTCTGTTTAAAATCCAGTCCTCATTTAGAAAACTGTAAGTAAAGTATATTTAGTGGCACTATTCTGGAGCCAGAATTCTCATTTTTAGCAAAATTAATTACCAAAAAAGTGCAAAAAAGCTGGTGAAGAGTCTGGAGCACAAGTCTGATGAGGAGCAGCTGAGGGAGCTGGGGGGGCTCAGCCTGGAGAAAAGGAGGCTCAGGAGGGACTTTTTTGCTCTTTACAACTCCTTGACAGGAGGGTGTAGCTGGAGGGAATTGGTCTCTTCTCCCAAATAACGAGTGTCAGGACAAGAGGCAACAGCCTCAGGTTGCACCAGGGGAGATTTAGAATGGATATTTGGAAAAATCCCTTCACCACCAGGGCTGTCCAGCCCTGGCACAGCTGCTCAGGGCAGTGGTGGAGTCACCATCCCTGGAGTGGCTTAAAAGACATGTAAATGTGGCACTTGGGGACACAGTTTAGTGGCAGGCTTAGCAGAGCTGGGTTAACCTTTGGACTTGATGAATTTAGACCTCTCTTCCCACCTAAACAATCCTGTGATTCTATGATTCAAATAAAAACCTTAACCAGGAATTTTTTTCAAAAATGTAAGCAGGGGCATTTGAGCCTTTTAATTGCTCATCCCAGAGAATGAGTAATGTGTACAGTAGGCTGTGGATGCCATGCCTGCAGCATCGTTTGTATCATGTGAACTAATCAATAGGGGGCATAAATTTATGAGGCTGAATTGAAGAAAAAGAGAATTTCACATCTATCTCTGTAGGTAAAGATAAAAAGGAAGCTTGTACCATAAGGGAGATTAGAAAAAAAATTTCTAGAAAAATGGTTTTCCAATGGCTTTTTATAAGTTTATTAATTATAGTGTGGCTCTATTATATTTAGATGCCCAAATTAAGCTTCATTGATTCTGCTTCAGCTGTCTCTAGCAGAGGGAGGATGGTGTCTACAAGGGTTACCATCATCAATGGTAACGGGAAAACTGAAGACAGGAAATATCTTCCTGAGCAAATATAAAACAATGTCAAATGGCTTAAAATTCCGTATTTCTTCTCATTGGAGGATTGCACTAATATCCAATGTTGTTTAAGGATATTTACAAAACCAAGTTGGTAGGAAGAAGTACTCACTCTTACCACATCTATTGATACATTTGGGAAACACAGATGGTCCTTTGAACTTAAAAGATCTGAAGAAAAACATGCTCAGAAGTTATTCTATCTTCTATGAGCGTGTTAGATGGATAAACTATAAGAAAAGTTTATGACCTATATCCCTACAGTTTACAAGCTTCTCCCTATAAGATTTGCATCATAAAGTTTCTGGGAGGAGATCAACTATTAATTCAATCCAGAGATATAAAAACTCGGGTGGTAGAGTGGTATGATTCCAGGTAATTTCAGTGTATTTCATTACATAAATGTCTTTTCATTACATAAATGCTCATTACATAAGGACATACAAGGTAACAAAGTTTAGGTGAAAGTTGCCTCTGACCACAGTAAAAAGCCACTGCAAGAGTTAATATCCCATCTAACATCCTCTGAGTGTTTAGCTGGGGTTTAGCTGGTGTTAAATATCTGCTTGTTAGTTAATTCTCACCCATAAACAAACCTGAGGACTTTCAGTAAAATTTTGATTGATCAAGAGAGTCAGAATCTGAGAAATCTAGGGTTCTTTGATGATTGATGATGAAGGTAGATTTATTAGATGCTGAAATAGTCATTAACAAAAGCAAGAAGATGCAAAACCTTTTTCAACAAGTAATGTTCTGATCCTAGCCTGTTTTTTTGAAGAGAGTAGTCACAGCTTTCCCACCATGGGACCAAACTTTTCACTTTCTTATAAAAGATACAAATGGAACAGGAAAGGAATGGGTGGGAATGAAGTCATATTCTGTTCTCCTGACTGTCAATGACTTTCTTTATGTTTCCAGGCAACTCTTTTAAGCACAAATGTGTTTTTTTTCTGACAACTAGATAGCCAACATACTTCACACCAGGGTGTGAACAAGCTTGACCCAAGTGAATGCACTGCCTTTATCCTGTGATTCCCCAGGCACACCTCACCACAACTCCTGAGTAACCTCTCCTTCTGGCACCCTCCTCCAACAACCTCCCTCCTCAGTCAATGAGAAACTTTTGAATGAGTAAACTGACATTATGACATTTGCCAAATTTCAATTTTGTTCAGTCAATTAGCAGTGGCTTCAGTCTTGTATTTCAATTGATTAGGCTGAAATTACCATAGTGAATTTCCATCCTGGAGGGTATAAAAGCCCTCAGACACCGGGTGTACGTGAATCTCGTGTGCCTCTCCAGGCTGAGCTGCTGTAGCTAATACACTAATGAAAAGGTTATGTCAGGCAAACTGAATATGGAAAAAAAAATTGAAGACAGAAAAGTTAAATAGGTTGCTTTAAACCTCCTAATAGAAATGGGATGGGGTGCTTTTTTTTCTCCTTCTAATAGTAGCAAATGCCTTTCTATAAGTGCTTCTCGCAGATATTAAATGTAACAAATACAACAGGGAGTGCTTTTGAAAAAGCAGATGAATTGAAACAGTGGGAAGAAAAAGGAATAGGAATAGGATCGGGGATAAGATACTTCAGAATTAATATATTGCAGAAAGAGAGATAATTCTATGGCCTAAAAAAATCAATCCACATACTATCTCTTTGCTTCACAGAATGCAGGTCTCCAATCACAAAACTTTTTCAGGGGAAAACAAACCCCAGATGTTACCCCTTTTACAAAAGCAGGACTGCAAATTACGCAAGGGGAATGTTTTCTGCTGTGAAATCCTGGGTTCAAGAGAATAAAACCATTACTTCGGACCAAAGCCAGTGGACAGAAAACACTTCCAAACCTTCTTTCTGATTTAAGCAGTATTGGAGTTTTCCATTCATCAGGGAAACTTCCTAGTGAGATTCTGTGTCCTCCCAACCCAACCAGAAGGAGAGGGAAATGGCTAGAAACCTTCATTATGGAATAAAAAGACAGGAAGAGGTTTATCTGGCTTTGAAAGTTGAAAAGACTTAAAAACTCAGACTGTGTCTCTTCTGCTTTCAAAAGTAGCCCTCATTCTTAAGAATAAATAGAAGCATGGTTGAGTACAAGAATAGAAGAGTCTTAATCTTGCACCACCGATGGGCTGATGCTGATCCTCAATAAACCAGTTTAAAAGGGGTTCATGTGATGAGCTCAGGCAGCTGAATTGCGTGTGCCTGCGGATATCATCGTGTGTCATTGTGAAAAAGTGCAAGTCTTGTCTTCTACCGTCAGGAGATCACAAAATCAGACAGGAGGGAGGATTAGATTTTGACAGGACCTTGTTTACCCACTTGCCAGCATAACGCTGATCCCGACAGCCAAACTGTCTGCCAAATGATTGTTTGCTTTTATCTTTCACAGGTTTTCCTGACAAATAACTGAAAAAATATTTTGCATTTTTAACTCAAGATAAAGCACTTTCCTAGTGGTTTGCATATCCTAAAAAGGAACAAGAAACAGCCATGATAAAGTCTATGGTTAGGTTTGGACAAAGCACTCTTTTCTCTCAGTTTTATTCAATGTTTGCTTTATTCTCCCAAAGGACTCTGTCTCAATTACCAAGGTAATACAGATCTGATGTATCTATTTCTTCTTCGGAATTATTTGTCTCATTTTTACAAAAGTGTGGTAGAACAAAAGTATAAATTAAGATCTCAGTATGATTAAATAATCACATAGCTGCAATGAAAAATGCCATATCTGAAACTGTCTTGGAGAAAAGCACATCCTCAGACCAATACTCAGTTTGACAGTGCACATGCAGACTTTCAACTTACTTGTAATGGAGTAATTTCCATGGACTTGATGGAAATTCTATAATTTCCACCCATAAAAAAATTGGAAATGCTTCTTCCTGTTGTCTTCTTGTTCACAGGAATAATTTCCTTTTTAGAACTTACTCTTCCTGTCATTCACATGCCCTCTCTCACCCATCTTAGAAATCTTTCACGAGTCACTCCAGGCCCTTTCAGTGCATGAGTGGGCTGTGTGTTTAAAGTTCATTTGTTAATATCCACACTGTTTCCTGTCGTGTTCCTGCAATGTTGTTAAATTCTGCTTTGAATACCATTAATTCCAGCTTATATTTGGAGATGTTTTTCCGTTGTGTCTGTCCTTTATGAAAATGTTTCTGTATTTCATTCTGTGGTACCTGCAGACCACGGCAGTGGAGGCTGCAGTCTATTCAGCTTCTGGAGGAAAGCAGCACAAACTTTTTGTTTACTCAGGACCCGGCTCTTCAGGTGACATCGTGACTCCAATGAAGTCAAATTAGAATTTTTCTTTTTGCTTCAGTTGAGATGAGTTTTCTCTATTCATTCACTTAAGTGGTAATAAAAAGGAGAAAAAATAAATTATATGTTTAAGAGAAAAAAGTTGTAAAATTTCAGGGAGCACCAAAGGTGATGATACTTCAAGACTGCTAATTTTTCATCTTCATATCATGTGGTGACTTTAAAACTGTGTTATACTTTCTAAGCAACTTGGTTTAGATCTCCCCTCTCCTCCTCATCTCCCTTCTCAAATTCTCCATTATATTAAGGATATGTAAAAAAAACCCCACAAGGTTTTTCAGAATTGGAAAAAGTTCAGAATTTGACTTGGAAAGGGAAGAAAATGACTGAGCATAAATTGTGTTCTGCTCTACAACCCGCTAGGCCAGCTTGCTTCTGGGAAAGGATGGTAACTGTTGGATGCTGAACAATGTGAAGAAGAGATGTTAATTTGATGTTTCTCCACTGAAAAAAAATAGCTAAAAATTCCAGATGGAAATAGAAGGTTTAAACTTGTCATTCTGGCCTTTTATTTTTTTCACAGAGAAGAAACAGGGAAGGACTGTTGTGTTATACGCTGCAATGATCATTAATAAGAAAATATTTTTTCCCATTTCTCCTTCTTCCCTTTCAAGCTGGAATTACTATTATATGAATTTCCCTTTTCACATTTTCCCAATCACAAGCAGCTTGTGCATAAGTATCCACAACATTAAGTTGTGAAGTTTTACCCATAGTCTTGCTTCATCTACTCAGCTGAGCACCTTGTGCCTTCCACATTGTCTCTGCTTCTTCAGCACAGTCACCACTGCAGCTTTGTTTCCTTAACCTGGTGTCAGTGAGCAATTGACAATGACAGTAGACACTTCTGGACTGAACCTTTCCAGAATCTGTGAAGAAACATCTGAGATCCAAGGTTATGGCATTGTTACAGGAATTTAAACCTGTTCCGGGTTCTGCACAACGAAGACTTTCTTCAGCCTCTGTTGGACCATGTGGATAGTGTTCACCTAAAAACTGGGATGCAGTACTTTTTCCATAAAAGATAGGTACAAACAATTAATTGCGAGAAGGGAGAATGGTGCTTTTGGTTGCTGAATCTGCATTGCTATTTTTGCCAAAGTGCTCTGTAGGTCATTCAGAGAAACCCTCAGCGGGGATTAGACACACAGTGAGATGTGCACTTCCACTCCCTACAGTATAATACGACCTTCAGTTGAAAGCCAAAAAATTCTCGTTCTTTGTACTTCAGGAACACCTTTCACAGTATTATAGTTGTATCTACAGGTAGATTTTCCAAGTACACTCAGTGGTCTGACTCTGTTGCTAATTACAACCATGGGAAGGAGTTTAGACCAGAACCATGAATTTTCTCAAGAGTAACACCTGGTTGATTTTTGGTAAATTGGATATATCCCTGTGCCCTTGACCTTGAATATGTTTTTCCGGCATGCCATTGGCCATGTGACAATAGGCTTATTACGGGAAAATTTTTAAATATTTTTACAGAATCCTGAAAATAATTTTTCCATTAGTACTACTGGAAGTTGCTCTGTTATACATCTTTATTTTTAATATTATACAACAGTCAAGGTGCTAAAGACATGTATGTTTTGGCTCCATAAGATACATTGCATATGTTGATTTCCTTTAATGGACTTCTAATATTTTTTGGAAAATATTTTCTTTATTTTGGTAGCTGGTTTGCTTCCTCTTGGCAGGTTTCTGTTTTATCCTCAGATATTCTTTGTAGCAGATGTAAAAATAAGGACAATGTCTGACACATGAGCTGAGCTCTTTAAAGTTTTCAGTCCTCATGTCTGTGGCTAAAAGAAGTAGGTCAACCTCAGTTCGGAATCGTATTTTTACCACCCTGGTTTTCATTGCCTCATCAGGGTCAAGTTTTAAAATAGGTTGAGCAATGGCATGACTGTCCATGATCGGACAAATGAAAAACATCATTCGCAAAGTTTTATGCTTGTTGGGTTTCATAAAAAGAAACCTAAGTTTCCTTCCAGGATGTATTTTTCTTTAACCTTTCTAAAAACGGAATGAGAAAATGATAATGTCCCCTAGGAGCCTGCTAATAACATATAATACAATATTGTTAGATTTTGTTATTTGTTGACAAAGAGTACTTTTGATGAGACAAGAACTGAACATTTCCCTGTTGTTTCCATCTGATCTTCCCCTCATCCTTTTAGGAGCTCTCTTGAAGCAGAGTCTCCCATAGCCTAACGTTGTTCCTTACCACAAACCTCCGGATGCTGGGTGAGATTAAGAACATACACTAAGACAAGTTTATTATCTATCAAAAAGCGTGATGTACCAATGAAGACAGACATACACACTTAATTTTTAGTGGAGTATCCTTCACCTTGTAGATCGCCTTAGCCTTTCTTGTTCTGGGGACTTTCCATTTCACTTGGGACCCCACTCTCCCACTCTGCCACCTTCACCTGTTCATCCCGGAGTTGCTGTGGCAGTTTTACACCTGCATGTCGCATGCTATTGTTTTTGTGTGCTGTTCTCGTGTGTTGTTCTCACGTTCTCACACGTGCAAATCCTGAGATATATTGATTTAGTCAAATTTTTCCTGTAAGAAATTGTATCAGATGTGAGAATAACTCTCTTCCCCTTTTCCTGCCTTTTTTTTTTTAAGTGTGTAACAATATAGTAGAGGAAGACTTAATGAACTACTTCAATACATAAAAACCATTTCAATAGCCAATAATTATTATCCAAAAATATGTATATATGCACGAAGTTTAGTAGTTAATCGATGTGCAACATGCAATCAAAGCTTGTTCAAGTGAGTATTAGTAGGATCACAGGCAGAAACCATCAACGGGAAGATTGTTTTTCTTCCTGGCTGGCCACTGGGGAGAATTTTCACTATTCCATTCTCCTTCTCTTGCTCTGTTTATCCCCTAAAAGTAACTTCACCATTTGAGTCAGTGTATGCCATCAGCAAGACATCCCGTGAATAAAACTCTGTCCATGGAGGCCTCCCTTATCCTGCTTTGTGCAATGCTCTCAGCATCCTGGTAGGTTCAAGACAAGACCAAATCCAAACAAGAATCTGTGAAACAAGGATCCAGATAAACAGCCAGTTCTGCCCCCAGCCTGGCCTGGAGATTGCATTTGAAACACAGTGAAGAGTGAGCCAGGGGAATTCCTTCTGTGATTTTGATGCATTTGGTCCTTGTTTGAGACTGGGAGAAAGCCACAATCAAATTCAACGTTAACAGCAATTTATAGCACTTTTGCATCTGTCAAGTCTTAAGCTTTTATTTGCGCTCCTGATTCACACTCGAGGATGTACAATTTGCAGTGCTTCTGAGTATGCATCCTATAGAAAAAAACAATCCACAAAAACGCTTTCTCTTCTTTTTCCTCATTTTAAAGAACTGTGGTTAAGATGCATATTGCAGAATGCTCAATAATTTTCAACCATTTTTTTTTTCTGTTATGTAAGATGTATTCCTAACCTCTCTGAATCTATGGAAATAGCAGTGTGTGCTCGAACTATTTATATCTCTGAACATATCATTTTTCTTATCAAGTTGTCAGTGCATTTTCTGAGCTGCTTGACTGGTTATTGCAGACAGAGTAAAAATATTCAGCTGCCAGGTATGCCTTAAAAAAAAAAAAGGACATACAAGGACAATAATAGCAAGTCGTTCAAATATTCTACGTTTTTTGCTCTACTCCTGCTGATTGCTGACAGTGCTATTGTGTTTTTGAAGAGATATTTGATTATACTTTTAATCCACTAGCTGTAGCATGACGCATTAGAACATTTTTGCTAATGAGTTTTTGTACTTTTAGAACATATCCTGTCAGCGTGATCTTGGCGGGTAATCTTGTAGAGTGGTAAGATCTTCGTGCTCATCAAATTGGCCACCCATTTGTGAGCTACACTAGAAGACGCCTAAACTTTGATACAGATATTAACAATCTGTGTCAATATACTAGCCTGTGGCTAATTGGAAAGAGAATACAAATTTGCAAGTACGAAAAGATCTGTTCCACAGATATTCTTTGCTGACTGTCTCTTGCATTGGGTTGATCACTGGAGATAGCGCAGTGGAAGTTCTCTCAGACAACCATATTTGCACTTGCTATCACCATATGCTAAGTAGCTTGTGCAAATGTTACTCCTATGCTGAATAAATCGCCTGACTAATTATTGTATTAACTGCTTACAGTCTGAATTTGCATTCTCTCTTTCATTCATTGTCAGTTCATGGTTGCCTGCTTGATTTGCTTCCTCACAGATTAGAAATCTCTTCCTGGATCTGACACAAAAAGCTGTGCTGTGGTATAATTGTGACTGTCGGAAAATACAAAAAGAGGAGATTTTAGAAGTCAGATATGCAAAAAAACCCCAACTGTGCTGTTTATATGCTATTAATTATTCTCTGTTTTTGCTGCAAAATCTTTTGTCTTGAAAAACTAAGCAGATTCTATTAGTTGTTTTGGGGGCTTGGCAGATCTGTGAGATAATGGTAGCTGTGGTGATGACTGACAGCAGCTGAGCTGGACTTCAAAGGAGCCAAAAATTATTGACTGGAATGAAAATATGAAGAAATCACTTCAGATTTGTTCTCACAGATCAGCATCTGGCCTGATATTTCACCAGACTTGGCTAATTGCTTATTCAATTCAAATTGATAGGAGTTTTGCCTTTGTGGCCACCAAGATCAAGACTAGCCTATGAATTGTTTTAGTGCTGTCTGGATTACAAACCTTTCCTGACAGGCTCACCACTATTCAATATATTAGGGATTTAAAATTTAGAATAAATAATATCTTTTATTTTATGTCCTTGTTACCTTACCAGTATGCCTTACCACCTGACTGTGATTTTGTTGTTTTAGAGTTTATCTTTCAACAAGCCATTTTCTCTTGATCAGGAGATAGAGTATTTCCCTTGCACTATTTTCCAGTAATTAAACATCCTCACTCCTGAAAAAAAAAAAAAAAGTCTAACTTTTATTCAGTTTCATCTGGTTGAAACTAAATTTAGGGGTTTTAGTGTTTGTGTGGGAGGGCACTTAGGAACGCGTTTCCTTGAGGGAGAGGCATTCCACTGGCCAAGTGGAAAAAAATGAACTCCAGCTGGGATAAAGAGAAGGCTGAGGTACTCAAAAAAAAAGGTTTTTTTACTGACACATGCCCCAGTGATCCTGCCCACATCACAGAAGACAAAGGCAGGGACTGGGAGAAGGAAGAACTGTCCGCTGTAGAAGATCAGATTTGAGAAAATCTAAGGAACCAGAAGGTGCCCAAGTCCATGGGACCTGATGAGATGCAACTGCAGGTCCTGAGGGAACTGGTGGATGAAGAAGTTAAACCATGGTCCATCCTGTTTGAAAGTCATGGCTGTCCCATGAAGATCCCACTGACTGGAAAAGGGGAAGCACAATTTTAAAAAGCGATGAAAGGGAAGACCTCTGGACCCACAGACTGCTCAGTCTCATCTCAGCGTCTAGCAAGATCGCGGAGCAGATCATCCTGGAAACTGTTCTATGGCACATGGAAAAGGAGGAGGTCATTGGTGACAGCCAACAGGGCTTCACTAAGGGAAAATTATGCCTGACAAATTTGGTGGCCTTCTATGACGGGGTTACAGTTTTGGAGGATGAGGGAAAAGCAACTGATGCCACCTATCTGGACTTGCACAAAGTATTTGACACTGTCCCATATGGCACTCTTGTTTCTAAACTGGAGAGATGGTTTGACAGATGGACCTCTTGGTGGATAAGGAATTGGCTTGGAGGTTACACTCAAAGAGTTGTGATTAACACCTTGATGTCCAAGTGGAGACCAGTGACAAGATGTGCTCCTCAGGAGTCGGTATTGGCACTGGCATCGTTTAACATCTTTGTCAGCAACATGGAAGTGGATTGAGTGCAGCCTCAGCAAGTTTGCTGGTGACACTGAGCTGTGTGGTGTGGCTGACACATAGCAGAGAAGGGATGTCATCCAGAGGGACCTGGACAGGCTTGAGAGATGGGCCTGGTGAACTTCATGAAGTCCAACAAGGTCAAATGGAACATCCTGCAACTAGGTCGGGGCAATCCCAAGCACAGCCACAGGGTGGGCAGAGAATGGATTGAGAGCAGCCCTGGGGAGAAGGACTTGGAGGTGTTTGTGGTTAAAAAGCTCAATATGCCAACTGCATCCTGGGCTGAATCAAAGGAGACGTGACCAGTAGGTTGAGGGATGTGATTCTCCCCCCGCAATCTGCTCCTGTGAGACCCCACCCAGACTCCTGCATCCAGCTCTGGGACACCCAATACAAGAAAGGTGTTGACCTGTTGGAGCAAGTCCAGAGAACCTCTGAACTGATCACAGGAGTGGAGCAGCTCTGCTGTGGAGACAGGCTGAGAGAGTTCAGGCTGTTCGGCCTGGAGAAGAGAAGGCTCCAGAGACATCTTACAGCAGCCCTTCAGTACCTAAAGGGGACTTACATGGAGACTGGAGAAGGGCTTTTCACAAAGACATGCAATTTCACTTGCAAACTGATTTGACTTCCTCACCATTTTCCTTGCTTTCAGTCCTGATGTCACCTCCTCTTTTTTTGCTTCTGATTTTCTTCTGAAAATACTGAGTGGCATTAGGCAAGTCCTTGCAAATCTTTTTCCTCTATTCTTCCTCCCCAGGCTGACAATTTTTCACTGAATCTCTTTCTGAGAATAGGCAGTCATCGAGTTCTCAACCCACTTAATGTGCTTTCTTGACAACTTTTAACCAGAAGGTAGTGAAATACTAAATCCCACACTCTTCTGAAGTCTTAGTATGTTTGCAGTTACCAAGCCTGTCATTTCAAAAAATGTGGGAGTTTTTGGTTTGATTGCACTGATTTTCCTGTGAAAAAAAGGAGTATTGGCTGACATTAATCACCTTCTCAGGCTTGTAATTTATGAATTTATACCAGAATCAGCTTTTTCTTGAATTATGTCTGTGACAGATATCAGGCTAATTGTGTCCATAGTATCCTAAACCAGCTTGCCTTCTCTGATTCTTCTCATACAGTGCTAGGATTCATCCAGCCTGCTGCTGTTTTGCCTGTATCCCTGTCTATTCATCCTGTCTATTCAAAATTCAGAGCATGAACTAGAAATGTCCTCCATCAACTCACACAGAATCCATCCAAGCAAGTATCCTGGCCTGCTGATTTAAAATTATTTATGTCTGAGAGATGTTTAACACCCTCCACGGCTACTAATGGACTGGAAAATACTTTATCATGTTCATATGATTCAAATACATCCTCCTGCTTCTTTCAAGATACAAAACAGAAATATTGAATAAACATATATCTCATTAAAAGTTCTGCCACCCCTCTAAACACCAGAATTTTATTATAGCTATTATTCAGAACCTACCTTCTTCCAGACAGGCAGATTTTGCTCTTTTACTGCTTTAATTTTCTACAACCTATAACTTCCGCTCCTGGTTGATAGCTGTTGCTTCCCTTTTCTGTTTGCTAAATATTGCCTTTTAATTTCTAAGTTCTGCTTCCAGTCTTTTGTTGAGCCTGGAAGGGTTATAACTAATGTTGTCCTCTCTTTTCGATGTGTATTTATGAGATTTTAGATACTTCAGTTATTTTTAGACAGCTCCCAGATTTCATCTGGGGTTTTTTTTTAACACTTTTTATGTATTTCCGTTCTTTATATTTTTTTTCTCTGATCAGGGAAACCAGGTTTATATATCTCTTTTGACTGATGAAATACGCATGGATGGGGAAGAGGTGACACTGACCTGTGTCCTCCTTGTCTGCCGTGTATATTGACCTGTTTTTCAGGTCTCAATGCTGGAGTGTTTACACCACTCAGTGGAAAAAATATGTAAATGGATCTACAGAGTAAATGGTGTGGTTTGAGGGAAGATCTCCTCCCTTCCATCTAGAATTGGTCTGTTGAGGTGCCCACAGCTCTGGTCATGAAACATGGTGTGGCTGTGAGGGTCTTGTACCTAAATTAGATTCAGAAATTAATTTGGTTTTTTTGTTTGTTTATACAAGTTCACTGAATGTAAAGCCTTTTTTCATAAGGCAACAAGCAACTTTCAGTACGCTGATTAACTCCTTCATTTTCCATAGAAATAAATCAAAATTTCTTACCCCTGGAACTTTTGAGCATGGATTTAAGTTTTTTTTACTGTTAAAAAAATATATTAAGGTTTAAAATCGTACATATGTTTTATTTCTGGCTACCTGAGACTTACCACATTTCTTTTCAACAAAGGATTTGTCTTGCACTGAGCATGGAAGCAGTGCATTACCCACTTACCTGCTCCTTGTAAGATTTCGATGAGGTGCGTGTGCTGCGATGTCTATGAGGAATTGGCCAGCATATGATGGTTTGGCTCTCAATCAGCCATGGACCATCAATTTCATTTTTTTTGCTCGTAAATAGGAACGTCATCGCCTTCAGTAGGGTATCAACTTGCTCAGTAGCTACCAGTGTAATCTTCCTATATTTGCTGCTGTCATCCTTCTTTCTTACATTCCTGCTATTGTTATTTATGGTCAGCTACTATCTTATCAGCTTGTTAGAATGGGGGGTTTATCTTCCTGTGTGTTTGTAAAGCACCTGCAGTGACAAGGACCATGATCCTGACATGCTGCATAAATAACAGCAGGATCCCTTGCTGCTGGGATCACAGATGTTGCTGAAGGCCTTCAAAAGGAGGTTGAGGGGCAACATCATTATTTTCTACAGCTTCATGAGGAAGGAAGTGGAGAGGGAGGTGTTGATTTCTTCTCCCTGTTATCCAGTGATAGGATGCATGGGAATGATTCAAAGCTGCCCCTGGGGAGGTTTAGATTGGACAAGAAGCTTTTTTTTACTGAGAGGGTGGTAAAACACTGCTTCCTAGAGAGGTGGTTGATGTCTTAAGTCTGTCTGTGTTTAAGGCATTTGGACAATGCCCTTAACAACATACTTAAACTTGGTCAGCCCTGAATTAGTCAGGCAGTCAGATTAGTGATTTTTTAGATCCCCTCCAACTGAAATATTCAATCTATTCTATTCTATTCTAAATGTATACCAAATCTATATTTGGACACCCATTATATGGGTAGATTAGTCTCTGTTTTCTTAAAATGGTGAATCCTAAATCTGCTACGGATTCCAGCAAGATTTGGATCAAGTCGTGTAGGAATACGCTGAATGAGGGTATTAACAAATGGCAGTGCTGGTCTACTGTGGGTCCTTTCCCTCCAGGCACTTGTTTAATGTGAGGTTTTCTCGATTAGAAGGGCCAAAGTAAGAAAAACACATAACCGCCATCAGAGACCTTTTCAGATGTCTTTGCAGAGGTGACAGAAATGCCATTTCCACTTTTAATCTCTCTATGACGTGACCTTGAGAACAAAGTGTTGTAGTGGTCTTTGCACAGGGTCTGACCCTACATCTCCCAGTCATGCCAGGTGCTCTCTTCCTTCCTGTTCTCCAGCTGTCCAATTCCTGATACTTGCCTGTCTGTTTCTTTGGCACCGGGTAACTCGTCAGGAGAAAAATAACTCACAGCAGCACCTATCTCACAAAGCCCTAAATCTCAGTAACTGAGATGTCTCAGAGTCTGTGATCTCTGAAAAGCTGAACAGGCATTGTTAAAAAGTAACCAAATTTGTTTTAAACTACTATTTTGATATTCAGCTGCTTTGAGGAGTGTGTTATTGACGTTGGAAGGTCTTTGTATTTTGCACATCTCACAAAGTGTTTCTGATTCCCACAATATGCTTACAAATCTCAAAACAGTTTCACCAATTAAGTCAATGAATCCCGAATGAAAAACTCAAATACTTTCACTTGCAAATCCTGACTTTCTTTGTACAATTCAAGGATAAGAAGGGATTTACAAAACCCGTACTGTCAAGTACTGAAGCAATTTTGATTCTCAATATGCCTTGTGGCTATGTTCGAAAGAATGAGCAAGCAAAAATTTGCTGATATGGTGTCAAAAATCCAAAGAGTAAAGTTCTTGCAGTTGAAGGGAAAAGAAACAGAGAATGAAGCTAAATACTGCCCATGAGGATTTTTCCTCACAATGATGTCCTCTCCTTGGTTAGGTCCAGATCAAAGAATAATGCGTAATAGAGATCCTTAAAGCTGTTTAAACTGACACTTTTCCCCCACAAGCTGAATTAGAATAGAGTAAAATATATTAGAATAGAATAGAATAGAATAGAATAGAATAGAATAGAATAGAATAGAATAGAATAGAATAGAATAGAATAGAATAGAATAGAATAGAATAGTTGCAGTTGGAAGGGATCTGCAACAGTCATGTAGTACAACTGCCTGACCAGTTGAGGGTTGACCAACAGTTTAAACTTTTTATTGTTTAAGGGCAGTGTCCAAATGCCTCCGAAAATTAGCTGAAGGGTTCTTAAGCACCATATCTTGGGATGTATTTGTCCTGAATCTCTGAAATGTTGCCTCAAAGAATCTCTAAATATGAATCTTGAATTGCAGAAAATCTATTTTCCCTGAGTTCCCCAAGTTTTCACTAATTTGAATGACATTAGTATGCAGCATTCAGTCCACTCTAAGCCTTGATGATTATTGCTATGTATTTCAGCAAATATGTATTTAATTGTCCATACTCTTGGTCCTTGGCCCATTTCAAACCTTATTATTACTTTATTTCTAGAAAATTTTCTGAGCTTTCAATTAGTAAACAGTTCATAAAAAGTGAAGAAAATTTTATATCTGTTCTCTTGGATCTGCCTGAAAACCGTGGAAAGATTTTATGTCTGCCTGATTTTATGAGTTTAAAGTGCATCTGTCCGTACAGTTTGATGTATGTTCAGTACAGACACGTACTACTCATTTTAAGTTGTGTAGTAAGGATGCCACAGATTCTATAGACAGTGTTCAGATGATTTCATCAATGTATTCAATCAGAAACTCAGCTGACCTTATACATTTACATTTAATTAGATAAGTCCATCATAATTTGAATTTAACTGGAATTAAACAAGACCTTCAGTATGACTTTTTCTGACCACACCCAATCAACAAGCACAGCTTGAATGATGGATTTAAATGGCAGGTTTAAAGGCATGAATGAAGCTCACATCAGAATATTACCAAGTGTAATATTGAAGAAATATTTGAAGAAATAATTGAAGAAATGTATTTGGTCGCAGATACATCCTCAAATTATTCATCACATGCTTTGCACATAATTTTGAAAACTCCAGTCCTTAAGCCAGTGGGTTCTGACATGTTGTGGATTCTTTACATGGAATCTATACTTTGCTCTCCAGAACTGAAATTTTTACATTTTCCTTCTGTTATAGCCATAGCAGTGGACCCTTATCAATGTACACAAAATTTGAGTGGTGTAGAGAGAATTCTACCAAAATCCTAGATCTCGAGAGCCATGAAGCCTCTTTCTCATTCTCATAGTGGAGACGCCACGTAATGATGATTTTATTGTTAATATTGTGAAGTGAATCACTCTGCCATGTTGTGGTAACATACAGGATGAACCATTTCAGAAAGCCAAGTCAGTGGGGTGCAGCACTGCTGGTTAACTTAAAGGACTTTGTAGCTACTCGGAGAATATTTGTTATCACACATCAAATTCTGTACACTATTAGGCAGCAGTGTTTCACACTGGTGGTGCAG
The DNA here is from genome assembly GCA_013398115.1 of Falcunculus frontatus. NCBI lineage: Eukaryota > Metazoa > Chordata > Aves > Passeriformes > Falcunculus > Falcunculus frontatus. The sequence goes on from VZRV01000960.1 coordinate 613,235, forward strand.
AGGGATAGGTTGCAACATTAATTACTCAAGCAGGGTCATTCCAGAGCACATGGCACAGGATTGAATTCAGACAGTTCTTGAGTATCTCCAGTGAGAGAGACTCCACACCCTCTCTGGACAATCTGTTCCAGTGCTTGGTCACTGCACAGGACAGAAATTCTTCCTCACATTCAGGTGGAACTTCCTGTGCATCAGTTTCTGCCCTTTGTGTCTCATCCTATTCCTTGTCACCACTGAGCAGAGCCTGGATCCATCCTCTGACACCTCCCTTTAGATACTGATAGAAATTGATAAGATCCTTTCTCAGTCATCTCTTAGGGCTGAACAGACCCAGCTCCATCAGTCCTTCCTCATAAGAGAGATGCTCCTGTCCCTTCAGCCTCTTTTTCACCCTCTGCTGGACCTGCTCCAGGAGTTCCGTGTCTCTCCTGTCCTGAGGAGTCCAGAACTGGACACAGCACTCCAGATGAAGCCTCACTAAGACTTATTAATGGGTCAGGATTGAAGCGTAAACTTTCAAAAGAAATCAATTTTATTTCCTTATACTGCATCACCTACCAAATTGATAAATCTTAAAATATTCCTTCAAGGAAGAGAGTGATTTACTCTTGTAAAAGCATTTCTTTCCTGGTATTGCACAATAATCTTCAGCCATTCTTAGCAAGATTAAATAAATTTTATTTTTAATAATGAATGACTAACATGGCAAAAATCAAGGTAACTGATGTATTATTCAAGTACATGGTCTACAGCCATTTGAAGCCCATCAGCATATTGATCTTATCTAGTTCAATGGCTTTGGATCAAACGACACTATTTACAGGAGCTTTTATTTGCAAGGCATTTAGAAACAAGTTCAGATAAGAATTCGCAAGTGCCACAAATGTTCAGCCTACTGATAAATTTACGTGTACAGACAATGCATAAATAAACACTTATAGGTCAATGTTTATCATGTTACATAAAGCAACTTTGTAGAATTTTCTGTTAATAGATTTTTCATCACAGCTATACCATTTAAAAATGCTTTTACTTACTGCCTAATATCCAAACCGGCAGGGAATTAAACAGCAGTAGCAAAACAAAATGTTATTTGATTAAAGAAAATTATTTTCTAAGAATGTTTTCATGTTGCCGCAGTGTTCCTACTGGTGCTATATTATGCCAAAAATATAAGAGTGAACTAAAAATTTCTCTGAGCAGCATTAGATGGCAGTCTTGGATGTGTTGTTCAATGAGCATCTAATGTGCCAAAATTCAGAGAAATGGTATGCTGGATTAAAGGCTGCTTCTGCAGTTGTATTTGCCTTCCTTGTTTAGATGGGTTTAGATCCCATAACTTCTGTCATCTGTCACAATAATAAAGCTCTGGTCTGAATACCACAAAAGGAAAAATTAGAAGAGAAATCTTCAGACACACTTAAAAAATATTCTTTAGAATAATAACAATACATTATTATTATTATTATTACTATTATTATTATTATTATTATTGGTATTGTTATTTGAGTAAATGTCTGTAGGTGTTTTTCACGGACTTTTCTCTCATTTTCTTTACTTTTGCAAAGAGCCAGACATTCTTTTAAGGCCTTCTGTAACTTTTCTGCTACAGCCCCTTAGAAAACCATATAAAGATCTGTTGTGTTGCATCAGCCCATAGGAATTGGTTGCTTCCTTTGAAATTATTTTCTTCAAAGTTGTTCGTAGTCCCCAGTCCTACCACAGAACAAAAGGACATTCAGAATATAGATGAAGAGAGCAAAGGCAGCCTCACAATGCATTTCTGTGTGTGTAGGTTCCTCCAATTACAGCTGCTGCCAATGTCTTTAGCAGCTGGTCATCACATATGGTTTCTGGCCCTGGATCTTTTTTCTTGGCTGGTGCCCTTGCAATAGGGATTTTGAAAACTGGTGGGCTGTCAAGCTTGGATTCTGGAATTTGCTTGTACATACAGTGTGTTTAGGACTGGCAGTAGTGATGTTCATCTGCTCTGCCCAGTCTTTGATGTAATTAAAGCTTGGTGTGTGGATCATTCATTCCTTTCCCATATTTTTCATTTACATGAATTTCCTGCAGAACAGTGTTTGTAGAAAATGCCATCAGCGGGAATAGAATTTTGTGATGTGACTACAGAGGTCATATTTATTGTTCTAGAGGAAATAGGTGTCAGATTGTCACCACCAGTTAGTGACTCAATGCTTTGTGCAGTCATGGAACCATGGAATGATTTGGGTTTGAAAAGACCTTCAAGATTGTCTAGTTCCAACCTCCTGCCATGGGCAGGGTACGGATACAAATCAGGAGTAGGGTTTTAAAGTGAATCTCATCATCCACAGGTTTAACTGAGGAGAGGTGTCCAGCTGTATGACCAGGACACTCCACGGGTGAAACTCAAGTGGAGAATGAGCTCCACCTGATGTGCTCAAACTTTGTCCTTTGGACCAGGCTCAATACTCATAGCACAGACATGACTGCACCGGTAAAAGAAGATGACCAAAAGAGATTACAAATTTAGCACAATGGGCTTGGTTCACTTAAAAAAATGAAATATTCGATATCTTACCTGTATTTGGCACAAAAAAGTGTATTTTATTATTGTTATATTAGCATTTAATGTTAACATCTCCTTACTCCTATGTAGACCTCAGTAAGTATCACAGAGCTTTACAAAACAGACTTCTGTCATTATTTCTACTGTACAGCTACCAAAAACAGGCACAGGAAAGATTAAATGACTTCAGAAATGTGTCCTTTTAGGCCTCTAGTAGAGAAAAAAACAAAATCAAGACCAGTGCAATTACACCCCAGTACACTGTCTGCTAGACCACAATGTCTTTTGGCACAATCCATTTGCCCTGACTACCTAATAGACAATACAATATTATTGGAATTTATTATTTTTTCTTGTTAGTGGAACAAAAAATATTTCTATGGGGCAAATTGTGATGTTACAAAGCACAATGTAAATCTGCATAAAGAAACCCAAATCCAACTGCATCCTGGAAGTGTAAAATAAGACAATTTGGGTTGCAAGGGACGTTTAAATTTCATCTGGTCCAAGCCCCCTGCAATAAGCTGGGATATCTTCAACAAGTACAGGCTGCTCAGAGTGTTTTCCAACCTGACCTTGAATGTTTCCAGTGAAGACTGAGGCAAGAAGGTCGTTGAGTACCTCAGCCTTCTTCTTGTCTGCTGTTACCAGTTTGCCAGGCTTCTTCTTCAGGGAGGAACATTTTTTTGACAACTTCAGCTCCAGTACTGCACATTTTTCAAAGAGAGTTTTTTTTAACTTCTCAAAGAAATTCATGGTATTGCAGCAACTCTGTGGTTTTCTAAATTTTCTTTGGTTTGCTTTTCTTTTGTTTTCATTTTCGTGTTATTCTCCTCCTTACTAGATTATCAAATAGTTCCATGTATTTGTCATGTTCCAGTGCTCTGCAATTGCTGATACAAACTGCACTTTATAATCTTTTGCCACAGATACAAAGAGCTCTGAAACAAAGCATTCTCAGAGTACCTGCTCACTATGAAAATAAAGGTAAGCCTCTTTTGAGGAGAGTCAACTTTTTAAATGACTGAACATCCTGGATTACATGAAAAACAACACCTAATTTTAGTGTAGCAATCCTTTCATGTGATTTTAGGCATATAAATAAATAATAAGGGAAGTTGAGAAGGGGAAAATCTTGGTCAGTGATATAGCAATTAGGTCAAAGTGAGCATAGAGGAGAACTGGACAATAGAAAAAGGGATCAGAAAACATAAAAGCCTAGAAAGGTGTCAATAGGCTCTGCAGTAAGAGTATTTTTGTGCTGACTGAACAATAGTTTAAAGAAGATCAGTTAAAACAGAAATTCAGTCTTTCACATGTGGCTTTACTGTCCCATGAAAATGTGAGATTTTCTGAGATACATTTACTTTTATGGTGTTAATTTTCTTTTGTTTTTAGATTTCTGATTTAAGCTCGCTGTAGGAAATATGTGCAAATAAATAAATAGCATTCTTGTCTAAATTTTACACCTTAAAACTCCTCAAGGAGCTAGGAGGAGAAATTAATTTCCCTTTCCTGCACCCAAACCACTATCCAAGTCTGGTTTCTGATAACTTTAACAACCTTCACAGATAAAGCAGCACATAAGAAAAGCTTCCTATCCCTCCATTATGGTCTGTATCCATGTAGCAGAAGCCTCTGGTTCAAATTCCTGATTTGTTTTTAAATCGGGGAGAAGCATAAAGTGGTGTTACCATCAAATGTTCCAACATTTGATGAGTACATTTGCCTAAACATCATCTCTTGTGAATAGACAAAAGAAAGGATTTCTGGGTGTGACTGGTCTTACTGTAAAGCAGACTTTTACAGCAGAAGAGTTGAATCAGACTCTTACATTTCCTTTTTTGTCCACCTCTACTGACAGCAAAGTTTGGTTGTCTTGAACCCAAAACCTGCATAATAAAGAGCTGATGTGCCATGAGATTAATTCCACATGAGTGACCTAACCCTAGAGCTACAGTGGGATAACATGGCTCTTTTTGGACCAAAATAAATCCGTTATGTACCCAAGGCTTTTTTACTAATTGAAATTGGTGTGTTCTTATGAAGGAAATTTTATTTTTAATGAACTTTCCAACTTTTTTCTTTTATTTGATCAAAAAAAATTCTACAACTCTTCCAACAAGTATGAAAACACAGGACTGACTCATCCTCAGTAGAATTCTTAGCTCCAGTGCATGCTGTACACTCTAATTCTGTGTATTCTGTATAATTGTGTGGAGAATGGCGTGGTCTTATATTGAGATATTAATGAAGAGTATTCAGGCACATAAATACAATTCTGTTAGGGTGGACCACTCATTTTATTTCCCTGATTACAAATTTCATTTTCAGCAAATAAATATATCAAGGAAATAAAAGATATTTGTTTCCTTTATAAAGCATCCATTAATAAAAAAAGACAAATTATTTTCTTTTCAGCTGTTACCGAAATAATTTGCTTCCCAGTTTCTATAAAGAACAAAGGTGATATCCTTCAATAGCTGAAAATATGTATAAAACTAGAAAGATTAAAAAAAAAAAAGTAACTCTTAAGTTGTAGCTATTTTTATATCTTTTGAACTCCATTTAAAAAAAATTAGATTAAGACAAGTTACATTAACTCTCTTTGTAAATTCTTCCAAGCCTTGATAATGTCTTGAATTTCTGTGGAAATGTCCATACTTTACACTTTTCAAAACACAAATAAACTGAATTAGAACTCAACTTAAAAAGTACTGCATAATATATAAGAGGAGGACTAAAACTCTAAAGTAACTAACTTAAATTATCCTCCATTTAAAAATTAAACCATAAAACATTGAAAATTGAGCTTAACCTCAAAAGCAGCCAAACCAAATTCAAAGAATCATCCATGAACCCCAGGCAATGGAGCATCTGAAATTGGAATTATGCCTAAATAGTGTCTTTTTTGTTTGCTTCTTTGTTTGTTTGTCTTGTCATAATCCACTGCTTGAGTTTATGGGTTACAGTTAAGGTCTGTACACTCCTGTTTTCACCCAGATTTTGAACCAGGTAAATCTCGTACATACATATCTCAGAAAATAAAAAAATTGTTAGGAGAGAAAAAAAGCCCATGTAAACACAACACAGATAATCCCCACAGATATGCCAAAGCCTTCCAGATTCATGAACAATAGAATTTTGTAACAATTTTTCATTTGCATTGTATAAACTGCAATCTTTGCTTTGTTGGCAGAAACACTTTGTATTCATGAACTATGTTTAGTTTAGTTCTGCTTAGAATTTCCTTTTCTCTTTTAAATGCCAACAGAATAAAAAGACAAAGTAGCAATGTTAGGCTAACATAACACACAAGCTTTCGTTTTAATTACTCATCCCACTGTTAGCCATTATGTTTGCTCACCCTGCTACTTTCTGCCTGTTTGTGGAGCAGCCAGAACAGCCAATGATATTTCAAAGCGGTTCATAGTGGAAAAGGAAAGATTAATATATAAAACAGCAGTGTACTTGAGAGGGGGGGAGGCAAACAGTTATAGGTTCAATTCCTGCTGATAATGACTTTTAAGGTGTAAAATAAAAGCTCATGAGTATAACAGGTTTGTGAAATATGAAATAATTTCCCAGTTTCATGTAAGCCAATGGACACATTTTTAAACTCATGTTCTGACAGGTTCAGAACAGGTGCTTAAAATGTATTATGACTGTGTTTGAAATGCCACCATAAATTTCTCCTTTAAAAGGACGACAAAAATTTTTGTAGGAAAAACATTCTCTCTGTCTTTGGTAGACTCAGTGATCTCACACTGATATTCTCTAACTTGAGGGCCCCAAATTGGATATCAAATTTCTTAAGTCACATAACTGAAAAGTCGGGAATATTTGAAAATGCTGAGCAATTCCAGCTCTCGCTGACTCACCTGAAGCGCCTGTGTGAGCAAACACCTCACACAGGAGAGTGGGAGCCACCCAAGTGTCTCCATCTGCTACCAAACCCTGGATGTGCTTCAAAACCTGACTGACACAGAAAAATAATGGTGAAGCTGTGGTAACAAGACAGAAGTGAACTCAGGCCAGAATTGATAGTCAAGCCCAAGCTTTTATGCAAGGAACCTATTTTTTATTAATTCAATAATATTTTAAAAACCCTTATGGCACCTTGCTTTATATCAGATGAATGTTTCAAATGTTTTGTGATTCTAAGTAGTACATTGGTTCTATCAGTTCATACTTTTTCTACTCTTGGCTTGTTTGAAATGTGTATTCTGCTGAAGAGCACAGATCTGTTATAGATGATGGTGAGCAGAAAAGTGTGAAGAACAGGTTATTTCTGCTAATAGAAACACCTCATTCAACACAAAACACTTGGCTTTGGTTTTTTGGGTTGAAATTATTTTCCCAAGTCAATTAAAATATGGAAGACATTCGCGCTGACCATTTTTTTTTGTGGCAAATAATTTCACGTGTTGGCTTCAATCCTCTACTTTCAGCAGATTTTAATTCACCTCCCAATAATCCATTCACTCTTCTGAAACTCAGGGCGCTGAAAATAATAAAAAAGATGATTGAGTAATGTCCACAGGTGGAACTGCAAAATAGTTAGGCTGTATTTGAGTCAGACGTATACTTCTGCCATCACAAAAACACCTCATTGCATAGAAGTTGGTGACAGAGAAGACTTAATGAACATAATAACTTGGAAAATTATTTACAAATCTTTTGAGTCCATTTTGAGTAATGTTATGTCAAAGGTGATTGTGAGCTGTGAGGAGGAAAAGTAACAAATAATAGAGATGGTATGATGACGTTTTCTGAAATGTTTTTCATACGCAGATTTCAAGATTTGCTGCAGAAGACAGTGGGTAACACGAACTGATTTTCAGAGGCAACTTCCAAGAGCAGTAAGTTGACTAAAGTCACACAGGAATCTAGGAGTAGAAATGTGAATAAGGTTTTCCTCTCCTCCACTTGAGCCATGAAGTCTCCATTCTGGCTTTCAAGGCAAAACTAACACTCTCACGTAATTATAGTCTCCCTAGAATTTGAAGCTAATGGAGCTTGGAGATTGGTCTTTCAGACCTCAGAATTGAGGCTATAATGCCAGACTGTCAACTTGTCTAACAACCCCATTTCAGACCTACAGTGGAGATAACATTGTAGGTAGGGAGAACAAAAAGATCAAGATGCTTTTGCAGACTTGGGTGCTGCAGTCCTGCGTTTGATTGGCAGTGAAGTATTTTGGAATTCTGCAAGAGGTAGTGTTTTTTTAAAGTTTCACCAGGTATACCCTGATCCTATTGCTCATGTAAGTAAAAAGGTGTCATAGTACCTTAATAACTGTCTCATTTGTTCATTATTCATTTAACATTACACCTACCCCAGTACTTTTTCCCCTATAGAAAGCGAGTTCCTGTTGAGTGACATGCAGGAGCTTTTGCTATCGAGTGACCCCTTGACACTCAGTAATGAAACCAGTCTTCGATGTTTGTATAAAAAGAACATTCAATTTTCAGGGAAATGTCAGTATGATTATTTCTTTTTCATGTCTTTTAATTTTTTTATTTTTATTTTTATTTTGCCCGAGGTTTTATCATCACTTAACTCAAATGTGTACATCAGGAGTTGTATTTTTAGATAAGAATGAACAATTCTGAAAAAAAATATATTGAAGTTTTGACATTTTTTCATATCTTTTGAATGATTTTGCTCGCAGATAGGAATGGGGAGGCGGGAAGTTAGGAAAACGCATGCAAACAATAAATATGCCTCTCTAATAGTCATAAACTGACATTTTGCATATGAAGAATGCCTACCTATGTGTGCTTTCAGGTGAAGGAACCTGTCTTTGCAGCTCACAGAGGAAATCACAAATATGTGGAATCTGCATTAATGCTGTGCTCACACACAAACACCAAAACAAACCCCACTGCTCAAGATGTACATAGAGCTATGGAAATGAAATTAGTCCTTAGTGGTAATGGTGATTTTAGGATTGATTTCCAGGGGCTCTTTAGCCATTCTTTGGAAATCTAATTGTGAGGGTTAGAGCTTGCTCAAAGTAGGGACCTTTTGGTGTGACTTCTGAACTGAAAAAGGGGAGGGGAGAGAAGAGAGAGTAGTAGAACCTAAGTTTAGTTTGGGTTTGTTGTTGTTTCCCATTGAAGAAAGGTCCAATCTACATAACTGCTCTGCAAAAAAAAAAAAAAAAAATCACTACGAATCTACTTGCAAAAATGAAAACTAAATGAAGCCTTGATTCTTCATGGTCTGCTGGCAAAGGCAGTCTCCCGGCTGAAAGAAACAGTGAATCCCAGTTTCCATCAGGGAGATGAAAGAAACATCTCAAACCTTCTCTCTGAGTGTCCACTATGTTGTATTTTGTGCACGTGTGAGAAGATTCTATCCTTTTTAGTTTCACCTATGGCTGGTGTCCCACTATGTGCAAATTAAATGTTCATTAGCATTGAAACTAAAAAACAGGTGCCCCACTTCCAGAGCACATGTCCTGGTTACCCTGATAAGGACCCATTCTCTTTGTCTCCAAAGACTTTTAAACATTAAATGCAAAGTAGAACAGCACTAGCGGGAAGAACTGAGGAAGAATGACGTCTGAGCATCCTTGTGTCAAGTTCATTCTACTGAGAAGCCAGATACCTGCATTCTAACCTATTTTTCCCTGGGAATATGAGGATTTTAATAAAATGGAGCAATGTCAGCAGGAGACATTGAACATATCCCTCCCTAGAATAGTCTTTTACCTAATACCTGCAGGATGTGTTCATTGAAATGTCTTTGGAAGGGGGGATGCCTGCACTGCGAGATATCACTGGAACAGTTAATTCGACATTTAAAAAGGTCCCTATCAGACACGAATTTGAAAAGAGCTTCAGGATGTTCAAAGTATCTTTGTCTGGTTAGAGGAAAGATGCTAAGTGAAAAGCGAACCTTCTGGATGTAATGATTGTAATATGAGCTGCATTTGTTGCAGGTATTGTTTAGAGTCCCTTTGCTGGTACACGGAGACATAAGGAGTGGAATTCCTGTCTCAGATCTACTTTTAGAAAAACAGGCACTTCTTTAGCTTGGGCCCAGAACAGTTTAACTTGTTCATAAATTTCTTGGGTGATGTGGTAGATGTCTCTTCAGAAAGGTCACTGGTGACACAAAGCTGGGAGCAGTGGCCAACAGCCCAGAGTGCTCTGCAGCCCTTCAGAAGGACCTCAGCAGGTTGGAGAGGTGGGCAAAGAGGGACTGAATGGAGTTCAACAAAGGCAAGTGCAAGGTTCAAGAACCAAATGGACTCAATCCAGTGCCATGTTCTCTGGGATGACCCTGCTTGAGGAGGGAGGTGGGAATGGGTGATCCCCTGAGGTCCCTTCCAACCTGACCCATTCTGTGATTCAGTGACTCAGATGACCCCTCCAAATCACAGTGACATGAACTGAGGCCTTTCATTGCCTGTGTCCCTCGATTACTCAGAGTTTGTATTCGTAGACTAGATGCTGAAGATGAATCTGTGTAGGAAACATACACTCAGGAATCCCACAACCACTACTTCATCCACTGGGCTTCATCCAAATGTCTTACTCATCTTTACTTCCATGAGGAATCGCTCAAAGATGACTGGAAAATCATATCTCATACACTGTTGCCTAGTCCCAACAGATTTCTGGTACTTTGAGCGGTTTCCTGCTGTTGACCAAAGGTCATCTTGCCTGATATCTACCTAATATCCCAGTATACCTGAAGTTCTGTGTAACATGAGCTGGCACGGAATAGAAACTTAAACTGAAACAGATGAAGACAGGCTATTTCTTGCAGTGAATTGTGTCAAAACAAGGGATAATGGAAAGTGAATAAAAGAACCAAAAAGAAAAGATAACAACGAAGAGTTATAATTGCTGAATAAACAACCTCCCCGCCTTAAGAGTTGAGTAAGGGAATAAATATGATTCCAGTGGGAAAAATATCATTCCTAGCTCTGTGTTAATGACACCCAAGAACAAATAGATGTGTGTCATGATCCGGTTATTAAAGTTCTTAGAAATGCCTCTGGCCGAACTAGGGTGCAAATGAGACCATATGCCAGTGACAATACTATGGGTTTTATTTGATAGTAAATATGAGAGAGAGGCAGAGAAGAGAGACAACAGAGAGAAATAGAAAATAGGTGGAGGAGACAGAAAGAAGGTGACAGAGACAGAATGAGGAAAATATCTCCACTCCATGGATCCCAGTGATGGTCCGTTGATCCTCTCCAGCTGGTCTTCTTGGTGGTGGAGATCCCCCAAAAAGTGTAGAATTTGATTCGTTAATGTACGCTCAGGCTGGGTGGGAAAACCCAGGCACCTCCCTGCAGGGAGGGGAGTTTGCCATTGTCTCTTGCCACAGACTCCAGGTTTGTTGCATCACGTGCAGTCCTGTGGTGCAAGGCTTCAGGAACGACTCTGAGGGCCACTTCGGGAGGGCCTTTGATGGATTATGACACCCCCTCAGCTGCCTCTCCCGTGAATGTCCCACGGATGTGGCCTGTGGGGTTGGGGGTTCCACAGCTGGACCAGTTTGTGTAAGGGAGGATGGGTGTTCACTGCCTCTAACCAGAGGTTACCCCCAAAACCTCCTCCCTACTGCCTCATTTCGGGGGGGAAGGGGGGGAGGAGTCTGTATAAACCTGGCTTCCGCAGGCTGTGGTCTCCCCCACCCCAAACTCATCCAGGGAAGAATCCTTGCTATGTTTGGCTTTCTTGTGGATGCATTCTTCTTTTTCAGCCTTGTTTTTTCCTAGGCCTGAGATGATGAAAGAATGGGTTTTCCCTTTATCTAATCTTAAGTGGTTTAACTCACAGTCCGAAGTCCTAGTTAGGTTTTGGTATAACGAGCAAAACTTTATGTCAATGTTTGAGGCATTGAAATATTTCAGTCTCTGACAGTGTGTTCGGTGTTTAGTTCAATTTAATTTAAAGCTTGGCCATTGCTATAACCCTTATGAGAAGTATCCCATTAGCTGGAAAACATTTTAGGCTCAAAATTATTTTGCATACATGTGTTTATAAGAAGAAATGGATTCAAAGCTGGGTGGTAAACCAGGACCTGGTAGACAGCAGTAGGAATTTCTTGTTTATTTCTCTTTGTTTCAGAAATAATACAGCTCCTTTATAGTACGACCCCAAAGCACTGGAATCAAAGGGAACGTGACTAATATCTGCAGCACTCAGAGAAACTCTCCATTAAGGGTTGATTAAAACTCATTCAAGTTGCAAAACTCTTGTTAGCACCAAGTTTCACGCGGTCAGCAAATTGGTTGGGAAAATGCCCTACGTTTCATTGTGATATTTCAATGCAGTTCACAGAGAGACAATCAGAGAAGTACTCGCGCATTCATCACACACTGAGATTCTCAGCAATACCAGGAGTTGTGTGGGGCTTGCTGTTGATGTGAAGCACACTTCACAAACAGGAGCAAGCAGCACAAATCCAGGCCACACAAGTACAAACACTATGATTTCACATTGTCACCTCAGATTGTCTTGTTGCATCTTGCTAGTCAGGATAAAGGAAATATAAGGCGTACAGGAATGCTGTTTTCTTTTGCATAGGGAAGGTAGATTCTAGGCGAGACTGCATATCATGGTTTCATAACTTTAAATTAATTATTCCCACAATCCTCAGGGGCTGACACTTCTATTGACCCTCAGTTAAGAGGAAAAAAGGACTATTTCAATCCTGTGAGGCATTAAAAATTCAGATTTATCTACTGCAACCTTGAAATGCCTTGCTACCATTTCATCTTTACTATTTTTCTGACAAAGTTTTTAACCTTGTAGAAGTTTCTTTTTTGCACCTTAATGGATCTTCACTAAATGCTTTACATAAACATCAGTGTATTTCCAATTCTGTCAGTCTTTCCTCACAGGACAGGTGTTCCCCTTCACCTGCTGTAGCTCACGTACAGGATGAACATGTGTATGATGCACAATTCATCCTCAGACGTCCCACCCCAAAAGTGCTTCAGTTTTGTACATGTTTATCATTGAAATATCTCATTGTGGAAGATTAAAAAGTCATTGCAGCACCTAAGAAATTACTTTCTTCAATCCTAAATACTTGATTAAATTCTGAAGATCAAGGTAGAATTAGCTGCAAATTTGGGCCAGGATGCTCCAAGAGATCAAATTGAGATTTAATTGAAAGCTACTCATGTAGCACAAATTACAGGCATTCGCCTCTCGATATAACCCTTCTAGTGTATAATTATTTCAAACAAATTTGAGAGTTCATATTGTTTAACCATTGCCATGCTAGTCAAAGCAACTTAGAGATCTAAGGGAAGAAGTGGAACACTGGGAATTTAATATCAAACAGATTTATATTGTCTTTCTCCTGGCTTCACAGATTATAAGGAAATGCTGTTGTGAAAGAGGAAACAGTCAAAAAAAAAAAAAAANGAAAAAAAAAAAAAAAAAAAAAAAAAAAAAAAAAAAAAAAAAAAAAATCCTTCCACGCCGCAGCTGGATACAGAGACCTTCACAGGATTTTGGACACTTTTCCTTACCTTCCAGTGGGGAGAGGGGAAGGAGAAAATGGGAAATAGGAAGGAAATGCAATTCTGTTCTTTGTTTTCCTTAGTTCCAAGAAATACTTGAGGCTCTGATGTTCCCTGGGCTATTATGCACAGATGACTTCACAATCCAGTATTCTCAGTATAGGAATCAACAATTCAAGATGCAGCTCCTGCTAAATGCATCATTCTCTGCTATACTACTCCCGCAAGTAGAGAGGTGCCTTGCAAAGCTGTTACAGCAAATCTGCTTTAAAAAATAATTTTATGATGTTCTTACCAAACTACCCACAGTTCCTTAATAGCACTTGTGACTAAGATCATTGTCCTTTTTCTCAGTTTGAAAAATCCACTAGGTTTTTATCATGAAATATTGAAAACGTTGAATTTGTTGGTAGAATTGTTCTCTAAATTTTACCACACACAACTTTCTCTCTAAAATAACTTTCTCTCTAAAATGAGAGAAGTCGTGGATAAATGACATTTTTAAAAAAGAGATAAATATATTTGTTCTTTTTGTAAATTTGTTCCTGCACAACTTTTCTACTAAACAATATTTTTTAAGAATTTGGCCTAAAATTTGTAGCATATTAGACTAAAGTGGTCCTCAACCCAAAGCCTGTGTGCTTTATTAAACTAGGTCACTCTGTTTATCACATGCAGACTATCCTTTGAGCCAGTGATCACCTCTGAGCAGTGAATTATGAGCTGATGATTTCAGTTCTTCTTCATCTGCTGGACCAATTTTATTTGGTAAATACAGTTTCTATGTCAACCCTTGAGTGCAAAATGAAAACTATATCACTGGATGCTAGAAAGAATAAAGAGGGTCCAGGCTCTGCCATCAAGCTGGAGTTCATAATTCAAAATTTTGTGGTGAAGAAAGAAAGCAAGGAAGAGTAGAAAATTCCCTGAGAGAACAAAAGTTGGGTTGCACGTGTGACAAGTTGGTCTCAGCAGCAATGTCACTGTACTGGGTTTGCATGTCAAGATTTTGTCAACAACTGGGCAGGGCCACAAGGGTGGGTTCTGAGAAGCTGCTGGAAGCTTCTCCTGTGTCCTACAGATCCAAGGCCAGCCAACTCCAAGACAGACCCACAGCCCTCATTTCCCACCTCCCTGCACTGCTGTGGGAGAGGAGGAGGTAGAAAATTCAGGAATTAAGTTAAACCCATTAGGAAGGGATGTGTGGGGGGAGGGTGTTTTAAGATTAGCTTTTATTTTTCATTATCCTACTCTCATTTGATTGCTAGTACATCAAATTAGTTTCCCTGAGTGAAGTCTGTTTTGCCTGTGACAATAATGGCTAAGTGATCTCTCCCTGTCCCTACCTCGACCAACAAGACTTTTGGTAAATTTTCTCTCTTCTTTCCAGTTGAAGAGGGGGGTGACAGAGTAGTTTTGGTGGGCACTTGACATCCAGCCAAGGTCAACCCACCATGGTCACACCACACGTGGCCAGGAGAGAATTTAAAAGGAAACTAAAGATGTGATCTTTCCCTCTGACTTCAGAAACCTTGGAAAATCCAGTATCACAGAATAACACATCATTATACTCACATTTAAAAAAAAAAAAAATAGCCTGAAAAGATTCTGAATGACAAATTCTAGGTAAATTCCATAAATTCAGAAAGCATGACTTACCCGATTGTTGAGCGAACAAACACTCAGTCCTTGCTAAGATAGTTGGGCATGGACAGAAGACAACAGAAGTGCCAGAGAACTGCCTTGATTTCAGCAAGCCTCTTCTGCCCCTCAGAGCAGGAGTTTGGTGTTAAATCAGGAAAAGCCCCCAGATTACACAGGGAGAAGTGGGACAGATCTGCAGTAGCCACGTTAGGAGCGGGCAAACACCACTGATTTGTGTTGACCCTCAATCACACCACTCCTGAGACGAGCAGGATATTTCTGAGTGCCTGCCCAGACCATTGCTGCCGTGCACGTAGCTTGTGACATCCCATAATGGAGATGTGAGGTGAATGCAAGAAATGCTCTCTAATGAAAAAGGGATTGGATTCCGTTAAGCCTCTGTCAGCACCAGTCTTGAAAATATTAAGAGAAATAATGAATTATAATTAAAAAATAATTTTCTTCTAATGAAACAAAATTAAACGCTAAGCTGGCACTGCTGTGTGGGAAAATAAAGCGTAGGAGTATCAGCACCAGGATGGCTCAGTGCCTCAGCGAGGAGCAGGGTCAGTCATTAAGCTCAGTCAGGCTGCTCACATCCACACGCCAGGAAAAGCGCAGAGGTGAGAGGATGGACCAGCCCCAGTGAGGAGAGGCTGAAAAGTGCACAGAGCAGGGCTGGATGCCCACAAGCTGAGCTTGTTGCCTCAGCTTTGCTACCAACCCTTCCTTGTGCTGTTCAGCAAAGATTTCCCTCTCCCCCTTTCTATCCTAAAGCTGTTGAGAGTTACAGACTACTGGATTCAATCATCAGAGTTTGTGTAGCCACACAAAAGTCAGAGAAATGTCATTTCAGGAAGGATTTGGAGCATGTAATATCCTTTAAGAATGAGCAGAACAGTCATGGTGGGTCCCTTATGTCCTTACTCCATGAAGAGCTGAGCTGCTCCAGTTTTTGTCCTATTAATTTAATTTGTCATTTAAAATATGGAGATGGAGAACACAGGCAGTCTTCTGTCCTTACAGCACTGAGGTATAACATAGCCTTAATCCTAAATAAATCCTTTATATATGAAAGCAGATATAGGACTTACTATTCTAAGTATAGAAAAAAACCATCTACCCAGATGTTATGAACCATATTGAAAAGTATTATTTATAGTTTTGGGTTTTTAAATGCTTCACATTTCCTATCAATTATCCTCAAGGAAAACTGAATGATCATTTTCAATGTGAACCTGATTAAATGCATTTAATGATACCTGGCTTTTGATGGTTGGCTCCTTAGGGAGAAAACCATGAATTTAATAATATTTGAATCAGATTCCAGATGGGAATTAGCAAGCATTCTATGCTTCTTACTCACTGACACAGCCCTGAAGTCTTCCAGAAAGGCTTTAAGTGGAGACTACAATTCCCACTGAGTTCAGTGATGCAGGGTAAGGCCCTCACACAGTATTTCTGTATTTCTGGGACTGAGTTAGAAAAAAAACCACATGCCCAAAGCACATCCACAAATCCTTGCCTGAATCTTCTACTTTCCTAAACCAGTGAATAATACATCTGAAAAAACCCCTGTTCTTTTACAAGAAATTATGATATAAAAGATACATTCACATAGAAATAGATGGTCACATCCCATGGTTTTTTGTCAGGGAAATCTGTTACCAGAAGACCTGTAGAGGAATACATCTCTGTATTGGAACACTGACCATGGCAGCAAAAGAGAAATATAAGTAAAAACACAGATTCGGGTGAGAACTGTGCTAAACCCAACTGAATGATTATACAAGGAGAATACCTTCTATACTAATACCCTAATCTGAATGATTATACAAGCAGAATAAAAGACTTGCTAATTTCAGCTATTTCAATTTAATGTAAGCAGATTGATGAAAAAATGTAACTGTGTTGTACATCTGTGGAGATAATACAGTCCCGACCCCAGAAGCCTCTGATTTCTCATTTAAATTAAACCAGTCTGATCTTGGATGTCATTGCACTGTTTGTTTCCAGCATGATGGGAAATGGTCCCCGCGGCTCTCGTGTGATGCAGATCAAACTGGTGGATCTACGAGTGACTCCATCATCAAGATTTCTTTTGGCAGCTCTCAGAAGCTCTCAGTGGAAGTTACCCTGCTGATTGCAGCCACAGCTATAAGGCCACATGGAGCGACTATTCCAAATGACTCACCAGTCATGGGGATTGCAGGCAGAGAGGAGGTTTATGTTATTTCAATATATAATTTATTATTTTCATAACAGAAGTTACAGACTTATCAGTGATAAAGGACAGCATTTGAAGTTTGGGAAGACTTTCAGCTGGGATGTATACAAGACCTGGCCTTACTTAACTTCTTCACTAATGATCTGGAGGAGAGAGAAGCAATGAGTTAAACATAATCACTATCTGTGTGAAACAGAGTTCCTGTCAGCCCCAGTGAGGACAGAGGCACAGGGGAAAGGGACCAAAAGGACATGAAGATATGATGGGAAAAGATGTGATTTTCAGGCTCAATAGAGGAAGAGAAGAAATAATCCAAAATTGCCTGCAATAGAGGAACAGCGACAAAATAGGATTAAAAAGTATAAAAGGAGTTTGCAATATTATGCATGAGAAAAAAAATAATAATAATATTAGAATTAAAATTGAGCAGAGGCGTATTTTGCTTAGCTGAGCCAGAAATGTTGTCCAAATGTCCAAGTCTTGAATAGCTTGTACTTTATAAATGTTACTGTCTGGATAGAGCCGACGTCTTCCCTCCTTCCCTCCCTTTTTTTTCCTTCCCTCACTTCCTATCTCTCTCCTTTATAGCACTTCTTTTTTTTCTCTTTCCTTCCTCCCACATAGCCTGCTGATCCTTGGACAGCTCTTTTCCTCCTCCCAACACTAATATATTCTCATTTTCAGCATGAAAAGTGTGCATCTACCTGTTCTTTCTCAAGCTGGGGGACCTGAAAAAGGTCCTGAGATAGAAAGTGGAAGCACTTAGAGAATGCAGTGAAACGTCTCAAAACACTGTCAGAGAAGGAAGTCCCCCTAAGATAAGCCACCACAACAGGAAGGTGTTAATTCCAGGCCTAAATGGAGGTGAAGCTTTGGAATTAGCACACCAGAGAAGATTCCACTGTGAAGACTGTGGGATTCTGTGATTAGAGCAGATGGCAACAACAGGAAGCCAGGCCTGGTGAGTCAGCTCTGGGTACCCTATCCAGACAAAAATTCCCTCCATGGCAAACTGTGAGAAAGGAAGCAAGTCCTTATACACATGCCAGAACAAGTTGTGGGAACAGCACCTACACCCTGTGGATGTCTGGGACCTGTAGCATATAAAGGTGGTACCTGCAGAAGAACACTCTGGGACCCCCACCACTGGGAAGACCAGAAGAAGAGGACCAATGGGACCCTGTTGGAATGCATATGGTGGTGATAACTTAATCTGTCTCACTCTCACTCTCTTTCTCTTTGCTCACTTCTCTCTTCCTACTTCCTTCCTACTCTTCCTATGTCTCCACCTCACATTTAAATGTTTTTACTGTTAAATAAAATCTGTTCTGTTGACTTTGGCCTATGGTCTTATTTCCCCTTAATTCTGGCAGAGGCATCTCTTAATAATTAGATAACAGAAGGGTCTCCCTTTTCCCAGGTCATTAATTTCCTGCCATTCCTGCTGCTGAAGAAGTGGGTAGTAGCATCCCCTCAAACAGTGCTGCAAGCTGGACTTAACAACAGAGTTTAGTCTTCAAAGCAACAAATAAAATGGATTTAATCTTTCCCAGGACACATGAGCAGGATTGAAGTGCTTCAAGCCAGGTGTCCACCGAAAAGTCTGGTCTGGGAAGCTGTGGGTCCCTCCTAAGTCCTGTGTCTCATTACACAAATGTTTCCAGTAAATTATGGAATCTCTGCTGGGTTTAGGTGCCCCAAGTTTGGGCACCTGAATCCCACCGAAGGAATTATAAATTATTTCAAGCAGCAAATATATTTACAAATACCACGTGAGAGGAGGGAGTGGAAGAATTTCAGACACCTTTGTTTTTATATAAGCTAAATAGCATCTCCATAGGTGGGTTTATTTTTTTTCCCCTTTTTAACTTCAGTAACTGAATGCCCTCATACTTTCACTTAGTATTTTGAAGCATTATTCTGACTCTTCTTTTAGCCTGCCCTTCCATTAGATTCAGAAAGCATTGTTTCAGGTCTATTTGCCTTTAATTTGACCTTAAATATACTTCATGGGATGGATGACACTCAGATGATTATCTCTCAGTACAACCCACCCAAATGAAGTATATATTTGGCTGAAGAGATAACTGTGAATATAAGAAAGAGACTCAGAATTTTTGTGAAAAAATCATTCCCAACTGTACAGTTTTAAAACATCACAAACTAGCATCTGCAGGTAAATTCAGAGGACAGTAAATACAGAAAGATATTTCGAAACACAAGCGGCACTTCCTAGTGATTTCTCGCTGATTACATCTCATCATATAAAGCTAGAATTGCCTAGGACAGAATAGAATTAAATTGTATACACATGTTCTGGCATCTCCATGAGAGAGAAAACCAAGAGCTGTCACTATCAAATTAAACATGAAGTGGTAGAAATTAGGGAAATATATACATATGCAAATAAAACCGCAAATACATCTACATATTTACTTTTTTACGTTTTTTCTTAAAGAAGTTCTCTAAACCATATATATTACTCTATATTAACTCTAAAACTGTTGCAGAAGGTCAAAATTTTTAATAACTTTATATTCAAGTACAAAAACCCAAAAATCCTGAAGGAAAAATTGAATTGTGTGTACTTTTATCAGTCAACTGAATCTACTATGCTGCACTAAAATATTATGAAATAGATTCCTCTCTTCATAAAAATATCCTTAGGACATCAAAATTTACTTTTAAAGTACCCAATTTTTGCTTTTACTAAAAATCATGCAATATCCTGGCTTGACTGGTTTAAAGTAGCAATTGCCAAATTCTTTGGAGCAGCTGCTGTTGATCACTGAAAACTTTTTGCAGGACTATCTGCAAAACTCAAATGTGATTAGAATAATTGAGAAAAAGTGTGTGACCATGTGTTATATTTCTCTAATTATGTTACAAGGGCAAACATACAGCATAATTATTACAAGGCGGCTTTCGAAAATAGCTTTATTACTTTTTAATTTCTTCGTATTGGGAGGAGTCACTGCCATTGGGATTAGTGTTAGGTGGCCTCCAAATTCTAGTCCAAGAGGTCACTAAGTCCTGCTAAAGAAGAGTTTAAATAAAAAAAAAGGTACAGTGACAAAGAACATCCAAAGCTGTCGGGACTCTGAGTTATTGATGATGTGCAGTCTGAATACCGTTAAATTGAACTAAAACAAAAGTTAGAGAAAAGAACAAGACCTTTTGGATTAGGTGGGGTCCTACCAGGTGGATCTTCATTGGCATTTTGTTCATTGGAGGAAGAGCATCTTTTTAAGGCTGTGACAGGCGCTGTTTTCACAGTCAAGCAGAATTTTCCTCAGGTGTTGGTTTATGGCATTCCTGTGGGAATTTTTAATGAATACTACTACATTTTTAAGGCTCAGTCTGAAGCTTCATATCCATGAACAGTTAAAATTAATTGGGAATTTGAAATTCAGCTGTTTGTAAGAAAAACATCAGTGTTTAAATATAAACACTGTTTTGACTTGCCTAATTTAAATAAACCATTAGCTAAGTTTTTATTTATATCTCAGTTTTAACTGCTAAAGTAGATATTTATGACTTTGTTCTTAAATTGGTTTTCTAATTTACTTGGCATTTCATATAATGCAGAGGGGGAGTTGTTTTCTCTATTTCTTCTTGTTTGATTTTTTTGTTTTCATTTACCAATTTTTTTTTTTATTTGGTATGAAATGTTTAAATATGTCTTGAATAATATAAAGTAGATTCTGAGACTTGTTGATTACCTCAGTGTGTAAACTTCATCACAACTTAAACACAAAAATACTGCAAACCCAACAGCCTCAATCTATGGAGTCATCTTTATTTTCTATGCCAGGGTACCTCTACAATGAAGAAAATCAAAATCCTTCTGCTAAGCTTTTTTAATCCATCAGAAGTCTGTGTTTGAAGGAAGCAGCATTATTTCTTGGACTTTTGTTGTTGTTGTTGTCTAAATACAGAGTTTGGAGCCCTTAAATTTCTTGTTGATCAAAGTTTAGGTCTTATATATGTAAAACTTACTAATAACTCACAAATTGTTGAGAATTAGGATCCACCTGCTGCAGCTGAGACATGTTAACAGTATGTTATATACCTGAGTTTTACCCTGCATGAGGAAAGAATGTAATGGACAGAAAAAAAGAAGAGTAAAGGGTGTCCTAATATTCAAAAACTGTAGATGAGACAGATTTTATGAACCATCCTCTGAAAATGCCTATTTTTCATTACTATCAAGAGAGGTCAAAGTGACCTACTCAGATGTAGTTATTTATTTTTTAGATTCCCAGATATTAGGTGAGATGAACTGCACGTTTTATGACCAGCATGGATTTTTAAGCATTCTTTGGATTGACAGAATTCTAAAAATAAGGGTTTTGAACATAAATGCAGTCTTAACAAATTTCTTGAAAACCTGTTACTGCAGAGTCTCTATAAAACCAACACCTCTGATAATAATAAGTTATTCACTAGAATTCACACTCTTGATAAGGATCAGTACATCCTTTGCAACACCTGTCAGTACCTAGAATAGCTGAAGCTGTGGGAATTTATAGAGCTGATTAGTCATTACAGACAAACAGTAAAATAAAAGTTGTTATTTTTTTGACTTTTTGATCATGTTTGATACTCTTTTTTTTTGGCAGACTATACAAAACTATGAAAATATGGAGGTTGAAACAAATGTTAAATGTGCTTCTTTAAGAGTAACTCTCTTCCTGGAAAAGAAAGGGGAATTATATTTATATTGAATTAGTGGATTAGGCTGTCTTAGCTCTGGGGTCATAATTTAACTTTCAAGATTTACCTGAAATTCTTTCTTTGTATTAGTCTGGTACACGCTGAATAAGACACCAGTGCAGATGTGACATTTAACAATTTTTAATGTAAGGAATTGGTTCTTTTTGGCCAACTTAATGGAGGCAATAACTCAAATTTTAAAAACAGTTTTAGAAAGCCTCTTCCTGAGTTAAAGCCACAGGTGCAGATAATCAAGTAATTGTTAAATCAGATCAATTGAGGTACTTTGAAAATTTTCTTGGGCCACACATCGCTGCCTTTACTTGTGCAAAAAAGCCACAATTCTCATACTTTTTCCATTCCACTTTGCAGTGCCAATAAACATATCTCCCCTAGCAAGCAACTCCATCCTTCTCTCCATATTAATCTCAGCACTTGGGAAAACATTCTCCAAAAATGAATTTATCGAGTAAACTCCGTGGTGACAAAACTTATCATGAAGTATCACTTTTCTTGAGAAGCATAAGGGGGAGGATGGGGAGTGAATGCAGGAGTGATGGGTTGTCTTCATGCAGACATTTCACTCTCAGCAAGCAAATGTCGATCTTCCCCTTTGACGCCCTGAAATTGTGTGAGGCATTTCACAAAGCAAACTTGCTTTTTTTGTCTCTAGCTGGAATTCAAGCTAAATTCAATATGACACAGTCAAAGTCTAAAGACAGACAAGAGTAAAGGTAGAGAAAAAAGGTGAGGAAAATGACAGGAATAATTCACTGACGTGATCAAGGAGCTAAGGGGTGCAAGATGTAGTCTGTCTGAGCAGCTGAACTCGTGTACTGATTGTAGATAGCGGGAATAACATTTAAGTAGATGTTAAATAAGATTGATATGACACTGGCCCCTGTGGAGAACTTTCACTCTGAATTACTGGCTTCGTCAGAGAAGCAAACCCAAAAACTTTGATTAGAGATCAGCAGGCCAACGTTTGGTGCTGTTCACAGTGACAGCAGCTCTGATATTTTCATCAAAACTCTTACATGACACAGTTTCACATGCAACTCCTGGATCAATAAAAATACACGCTGGTCTCCAGTGGTGATTGAAAGCCATTCTCTGTATGAGCTGGTGCTGTGAAAACCTGTTTGGTGGTGCTGGGGTGGAGAAACAGGCTCATTGAAGGGTAAATGAGCTGTTCATTATCAGGTGGATTTGATTCATTATTAGTCATTCCAAAAACTCATACTCTGAAGATAGGTGAATGCCTAGTGTGACAGATTGACTCCATTTCTCACTCTGGGTACAGAAATCATTCCCAGCTTTCAGTGTGGCTTTGGTACAAACTCCCGTCCTGGGAAAATGTTAAAAGAAATGAGCAACCTGGTCTAGTGGGATGTGTCCCTGAGAAAGGCAGGGAGGGTTGGAACCTGAAGATCTTTCAGATCCCTTCAAACCCAAAGCTTTCAATGATTCTGGTATTCTGTGAAACATATCTGCAATTTGGAGAGAAATCCACAACATCAGAGAGCCACACGTCCATCTTGAGGTACCCTCGTAAGAAATTTTTATCTTAAAAACAATTAAATAACATTTTCACAGGTATGCTGGAGATCTGCCTACCTACAGGGAAAATTAGGAAGCTGTAAGGGGTTCTGTTTCCAGAAGTGTCATTCTCCTTTTGGAGTGCGAAACCCTCAGCATTTTCAGTCCTATCAGGAAGGGAAATGTGCAGCTCAGTCTCCAGCTGATAAGTTTCTCGATGTAAATGTTGTATACACGTGCATTCAGTGCCATCTGAAGAGCTTTGAGGTAGTCAGAACCACTTCATAAGGCTGACAAAAATAGCACTGGATCTCTGGGAGATCCATGCCCTATCAGAACAGCGAGTGGTTCAGGCAGCTGAAGTGAGATCTCGGCAGGGAGATTAGCTTGAGACCAAGAGAGCCGAGTTTTGGTGTCTATGTATGGATATCTAGAGGTTTCCCTTTAGTCAGGAGAGATATAGACAAGGTAGTGCAAAAATCCTGCAGAACAGTTCAGCTCACTCTCAGATGGATGCCTAGGGCTAGATTTAATAATAATAATAATAATAATAATAATAACAACAACACCAATAATAATAATAATAAACACTTATACCGTAGCTATTAAAAGATTCTGATTTTTCCTTTCTATCCTCTGGCCAGTGATTCGGTTGTCCAAACACAGACATGTGGCACCATTTCCGATCCCTCAGTGATCCTGCCTGGTTTCCACTTCCCCCACAGCAGCCTGCCCTTTGCAGATGCTAGGAATGACATAAGGCAACTCCAGTTTTCCTAGATAGACATATTTTGGCAACTGAATCACGATTCCCCTTTCCAGATAAAGGAAACCTAGCACATCCACAGTAACTTTCTAGATCTTTCATTGTCCTTCTCTTGATCTTCATCTTTTCTTGTCAATGCCCTGTAAACAAGGCTCCAGCTGAGCATTTGAGAGCAGTTACCCCCCGAGACTGACATACAACCATCCCATTAAAACAGCCCAGAAGGGAATGTGCCCTTTTCTGCTTCAGGGTTACACCATTTACCCTCATCCTAGAAAAATTTCAACTTCAGTGTTTTTTTCCCATGTTACTATCTAGCAATTTTCTTCTATGTTATATGAATTTGATTTCCTACGCAGAAGTGCAGCAACTTGTACTGGTTTTTATTAGCATTGAAACTCCCCAAGAACCAAGATTCAAACTGGTTCTCCAAATTTTTAATGCAACCTTCCACTCTGGTCTCCCCAGGACTCATAACCTCTGCATTTTTCCCTTTCAGCAGTTAAACCCACTGTTCAGATCGACACTGAAAAGGATAACAAGGCTCTGGTTTAGCACACATTTATTTATTGGTGTCCTGCCAGTATTGCAGAGATTCTCTCGCCAGAGTCCAGTGAGACGTGTTGATCAACTGCTGAAAATTCAAGCCTGACCAACACAGAGGAAAAAGAGCACAGAGACATGAAACAAATTGCCTAAAAGTAAACAGCAGAGCCTCTTGATGGAGACTAGTATCTAAAATGAAACTTTAGCTGGAAATCAAGGTTCAACCTTAGCACTGCATCAGCTTTTGCTTCTTCATTCTTTTATGATTCACTGCTGTGCTATTGCTGAGGGGAAATTACCAAAAACAGGATTTTACAAAGAATAAAGTAGTGCTTAAAGGAAGCTCCAGAGAAACTGGGCATCCTTTCAAGCAAGATCTATTCAACCACTCATTTTTTCTCTTTATAGGCAGACAAAATGATAATAAATATTAAGCAAAGACCACTAATTTGTATCCATCATAGTTATGATTGCAAAGCTTAACATACACAGCAACACAAATACAGTGGGTTTCTTTATTCCAGTGTATTTTTACTCCCCTCTGTTCAGTGCTGAACCGTAAAGACTGTTCTGAGGTGCATTATTTTGTTGGCAGTAAGTGCTGCCAGTGTTATTACAGAATCGTAATTTTTTGAAACTGAAAAAGTCTATAAGATCAGCAAGCTTATTTTGGTTCATCCATAGAAAAGATATATCCTCCCAAGAGGGATATGTCTTATACTAAAATAAGGCAACCTATAGATTGCAGCAAACACTGCACCTTGCTGATGTGTGTCCATGTTGCCGTTTGCTTTATCCCACCAAAGTCCTGCTGAATTCTCTCCTGAAAAAGTTTTATCATGGGCTATGGGTGTTTAAGTTCTGTTGGACAGACTTCAGACAGCCCAGCAGGAAAAGGAACCCCAATCACAGGCATCTCCTTCTACCATTTTCTGGGGTAAACCAGAACAGGCTGCAGAAGCTCTGAACTTTTCTGAAGTTAGGCTCTTGCTTATCTTGTACCACAGGTGATGGTACTGAGCATGCAGAGTAAAGTCCTGCAGCACACATTCCACATGCCTGCTAATTCTCCATGTGGCCAGATTTACCACCCACATGCAAACTGATTTTCCCTTGAATTTCTGTTCCAGGCAGGATGAATTTCTCACACTTTCACATTCAGTCTAGAGCTTTGAGATGGTACCAGTGCAACTTCTGGCTTTGCAGTGAAGATGCAGGAAGTTCATCAGTTTGAGCAGCACAGGCAGAGATAGTTCTTTCCAAGAGCACAAACCTCTGCCAGTCTGCAGATGAAAGCTGGTGTGGAAACTGTACTGATTGTACCTCAGAGCCAGCAGCAGTCAGACAGCCCACACAGGATCTTTTGGTTAGGAAACTCTGTGAGAGGTGAGATGTGTTAATTTAAATGTCTCAGCCTTTTAGGATGAACCTTGGGGTCTCACATCTGGGTGAAATTAGGAGAAACAGCGGGGAGAAAATGGATTCTGTGTAAAACCTGGGCCGTGACCAGGAGTTATTTGCAATGTACATTCACTCCCACTGTGAAACGGCCCTCAGGTATTCAGTTGTCAAAAAACAAATGTATATTAGTTACCAGATGGGAAGTGAAAGTAGATGTTCTGCAATACTCCCCATTCTACGCAATAAACATGAGTTAATTCAGAAATGCCTCTGATGTTAATCTGAAGAGGATCACAGAGAAAACTAAGAACTGCAGTCATAGAATCCTAGGATGGTTTGGATTGAAGGGAACCTTAAAGATCGTCTTGTTCCAACCCCCTGCCATGGGCAGGGAAACCTTCCACTATCTCAGGTTGCTCCAAGCCCCATCCAGCCTGGCCTTGAACATTTCCAGGGATGGAGCAGCCACAGCTTCTCTGGGCAACCTGTTCCTATGCCTCACCACCCTCACAGTAAAGCATATTTTCCTAATATCTAATCTAAAACAGAATCTAAATTGTTTTAGTTTAAAACCATTCCCCTTTGTCCTATTTGATTTTTTTTTTTTTCCAGAATGGAAGTATTTGGCTTTAATAGGAATATGTATCCAAAACAGGAAAAAGGAAATCTGACGTATGTTTTCATGTTCCCTGTGCTAGAACCCAGTGTCAAAAGCTACAGGTGGTAGTGCTAATGGACAGATAAGTTCCCATTTAGTAGAACTAATCTCCAGTGGCAGGTGATAAAGCGTGTTTCAGAACAGAACTGTGATAAAAGATTATCTTTTATCAGGCTGCAAAGATCTCGATTTATTAAAAAGAGGTCAAGGCCAGAAATCAGCCTGGTAGCTGTGCTTAATAATTTTTATTGAGCAGTCAGCAAAAAAGCAACAAATTTGTTATTATTTTCCACTGTGGAATCTAGATAAGGCAGGTTGCAATGAATTCTAGGTCTCATTCCCTTCATTTGCTGATCATTCTGCATTCAAACACTGAAGCAAGTTAAACTCCTTCATCATATCCATGCACCTTGCTGGCTCTCTGAAGTTAACCTGTCAGTTTGCTCTGTTCACCACTTAAATTATCAGAACTTCCTTCAATCTTACGCCTTTTTGTCGCTATGAGGAGTCAGCTGTGATTTTTTTTCCCTTAGCACTCCAGCACCAAGAAATGCTGGGAAATATCATCAGTTCTGTCTGCAGGGAAAAGAAATGACAACTGTCAGTCTGCCCTATATTCTAGAAAGCTCTTTTGCACTCCAGAAACAAAGAGTCTTCTGGCACTTTGACAAGCTCTTTTCTTTTAGCTGAAAGGGAAAATAATTAAAAAGATCAATAGGAAGTGTAAAATGCATGGATTTTTAGTGAATTGGAATTAATTTCTGTGTCACTGCAGGCAGAGACAGACTGCAGACTCACACAAGGATTTATCTGCAGCTTTGGGCATGGATGTGCTATTCACAGGAGTAGTCCTAGGAAATTAGGGGTGGCAGAAGAGGATTAAGTGAAAGCTCAGATTTTACAGCCTTTGTACACCAAAGAAGCCTTCAGGTGAGAGATGTCCACTGGCACAAGGAGTTAAATTCACTGCTCATGTTTCTCTATGCAGGAGCTGTAGGGGACATTCCCATGGGCCACTTTCTCCTGCATCCCTTTTCAAGCCCAAGGGCCTCAATAACCTGAGGTCAAGTCTCTGAGGCCCTGAGGATGGCACTTAATAAAGATGGAGGTGATTATTATTATTATTCATTATTTAAATTTAAAAGGTTTTTTTTTAATTAATAGGAATTTCAGTGGAAAATGAAGTTTAAGGTGATTGAAATCACCCACCTGTGCAGTTAGAATCTGGATATCGTTGCGGATGAGAAAGGAAGGAATGCATGCATATGGGATAAAAATGTATTTTTAGTGAATAAAATTTATGCAGAAAGGGGATAAGAACTCAAACACACCTACACAAGCAGTTTTACATCAAATACAGCACTGTGCATTGATAAAAAAGGCATTTTTTCCTTATTCTGGAGAATATCTTCTTTCTCCCCTTCTTTTTACTTCTGTGTCTGCTTTATCCAACCCCTAACCTGAGTGCCCTACTCTATTTTCAAACATATTGTTATAGTGACAGCTATTTACTNTTACCTGGTTTTTTATTTTTATGCCGGGCACAGATTTCACTCTTTAGAAGAACTTTACCAGAAAAAAACTGTTACTAATAGCTTCATTGACAATTACAAACTCAGGAATAGTCCTTTCACTGGAGCAGAAACTCAGTATTGTCACAGCTGTTAACATTCTCCTTTGTTTCTAAACATTCTACTGGAGTTCACAGGCTTACAAATATTCAACTTTTCTGCATTTATTGTGTGCAAACCTTGTGCAGAAACATTCTCCTTAAAGAACAAACAATGCAAGACACAACAGTAGCAGAGGTTAAAGGAAATTTTCAGGAGGCTGACTAATGGAAGGAAAAATCAATTATATGGACAGCTTAAAATCCAAAGCTCTCTGATTTTTTTTTTTTTTTTTAAAATTTTGTCCTTGGGGGAGTTTTATCACATGTAACATTGCTATTAGAGCACATCAGCTCAACTGAAAATAGTATTGACTGCTGTATTGAATGTATTGTAAACTCTTCGGGGCTGGCACCACATATGTCTTTATGTTCAAGGAACTTAATTGTTATTAAGGCCCCCGGCTTGTGCTTTTAGATAAACAGAAGTGCACACTTGTAAGACAGAAGGAAATTTGAAAAATAAGTTCTGAATACGACAGGAAATAATAGTAAATTGCTGTAAATTGTAATGTTTTCATATGAAAGTGGGGATGCAAAATGAGAATAAGCTCAGTAGAGGTGGGAAAACTGCAATGAGAAACTTTTCTCTCAGTGTTCCAAATTGCTGCCCAGTAACTCACCTGCTCAACTCTGTTCCTGGAAACACAAATCCAATACTAAAATCAGAATGTACACCGTGGAGGCAACAAAATGTCCCTTCAGGGTTCAACTTCCTTTGTCATTCTCAGGAGACTTCTGCCCTTTATCTCTTTATATTTAGTCAATTAATTTCTTGAGTTCCTGAAACTGCTCAGAGCCACTGTAAGTTTTCTGACTCAATTTTTTCTTATAAGACAAAATGCTGAGTTGCCAAAATCCTCACAATCTTCCAAAAAATCCACCTTCAAAAATATGATGCGTAGGCAAAAAGCTGAAACAGTGCTTTTCAGTCTCATCAAAATGGAATTGTTTTTTTCTTTTAGCATTTGGATTTTTGCTTAACTAAATCCCCTTTTTTTTTTTTTTTTTTAATATAAAAGGGAAATAATGTTCCCACGATTTTCAGAAGGAATATTATGTACACACTTGAACATTAAACCTTAAAAAGGAAATCTACTGGAGCTATTCAGATTAAAAAAAAAAAATCAAAATTAACAATCTAGGAAACAGAACCTATGAGGAAAGACTGAAGAAACAGAATATGTTTAGCAGATGTCTTTGGATGTATGAAAGATTGTCGAAAAGGGAAAGAGAATGAAACACTTTTTGTTTTGATTTTTAATGGGTACTCCATTATAGACACCACTAAAAGGACAAAGTTTACAGTAAGACAAGAAGGTTAAATGTGGTTCAGGTTAAATATAAGAAATAACCTCAACATTAAAAAGGCTAATACTGAAAAAAGTTATTAATTCAATAGATGTGGAATCTCAGTTGCAGGTTGCTTTAAAAATTTGGTCAGAAAAACAGAATGTGAGAAATGACAGAGACACTAAACTTCCATTTGAACTGAGGAATTAACAACACATACTAGGTCTTTCTTTTTGCTCGATTTTCTTTTGATTCTTATTTTTTTTTCCTTATTACAATGTATATGTGACAATGACCATTCATCACTAGCCTTTGCAGCTCTTTAGATTTTAAATGGAATCAAAGTGAGATTTTGGACCACTTCTGCTGTTAGGGACCTAAAGACAGAAAGAAGGGTCAAAGTGTTACATGTATCTGAAAAAAGAAGGGTTTCCTGAGGAGACTTTCTTGCCAGCAAGAGAATTAAAAGTCCCTGCATGGAAGGCTTTAGCAACTCTTGCTATTCGTTAATAGTAAAAAGAATATTTATTCTGTGCAAAGACGGTTAAAAGGTCATGCAATAACACTACTGGGAAAAGTAATTTTATGTATTTATAAATATATCACATTCCATGGCAAAAGAAATCTCTCTGCAATCCTAACAATTAGCAAATTCTTTGACTGAATTCCATAATTTATTCCTTCTCTTAGATCAGTACATCATCCATGAAACTTCACACTGAATTGCCAAGGGAATAAAAAAAGGGAAGTGGAGGGTGTTTATAAGCAATTATACCAATTGTTCTCTGGAGCCCAAACATTCATTTATTCAGCAAATATATTTAGTGCTAATTGCTCCACAAAACAGACTTTTTGAATTTGGATTGGGTCCAAAGCATCAGTGTCAGCCCCAGTTTACTCTGCTGCAAACTGGTGCAGTTTCTGCCTGGCTGCAAACATCAAGGGTGCTGCTTCATCTTCCTCTTGATCACTTGGTTTCCACTGGGGTCTGGAACTGGGCCCCTCCCTACAAGACAGACACGGAGGGGCTGGAGCGTGTCCAGAGAAGGGCAACAAAGCTGGGGAAGGGTCTGGAACACCAGGAGCAGCTCAAGGAGCTGGGCTGGCTCAGCTGGGAGAAAAAGAGGCTCGGGGGGGATCTTCTTGCTCTTTACAACTCCCTGATAGGAGGGTGTGGCCAGGTGCGGGTCAGCCTCCTAGCAGGTAACAAATGACAGGACAAGAGCAAACAGCCTCAAGTTGCACCAGGAGAGATTTAGGTTGGATACCAGGGAACATTTCTGCACTGAAGGGGCTGTCAAACATTGTAACAAGCTGACCTGAGGAGCGATGGAACCACAATCACTATCCCTGGAAGTGTTCCAAAAATGCCTAGATGTGACACTTGGGGGCATGGCTTAGAGTTGGGTGTGGGTTAATGGTTGAACCATATTTTCAATTCTCTTAGAGGTCTCTTCCAGCCTTAATGATTTTGTGATTCAGAAAAAAGAATGAGAAACAGGTTACTATGTGCTGAATTAATGCAGAGTTAGTATTATTGATGCCTCTTTATATTGTGTCACTCTGATATTAGAGTAGACAGAAAGCGACAAGGAGATTTGTAAAAATGTCACTATTATTCCTGTTATCAACAGCAGGGCCAAAGCTCATGGATGGCCAAAACAGGGAGTATGTGCAAACACAACACACATTAGGATGTGCACATCGACCTTAAACTGTCTCTGTCTCCTTGATTTTTCTTGGTTCAGGGGAGTTTTCTATTCCCAAATTATCTAAGTATCGAAGCAATGAATTTAGACCCGTTGCCAATTATTCTTCATATTGTGGTAGAACAAAGTGACCCCCACCAAGTACAAGACTTCTATGAGACAGGGGGGGTCCAGGCACAGAACAGAAGATTCTCACTGCTCTCAGACATGAAGTAATGGTGGTATTAAACAACAGATGCTTTATAAACACATGGGGTAATTTTATTTTGTTGTTTCTTGGAGCTGTCTTGTACAGGGCCAGGAGCTGGACTCTGATGATCCCTGTGTGTCCCTTCAAACTCAGGATATTATATCACTCATGAATTATGACTAAATTACTTTCAGATTTTATTGTGAATATATTTAAAAGCCTTTTGCTTGTCTTTATGACCAAGAATGTGTTTCACTTATCTGCTATAAAGTTAACAAAGGGAAAATTGCCTCTTTCCCAATATGTTCATCATATGGAAAAAACCTGCTTCCTTGGCTTACTTTTACCAGCAGTCATTAATTAATTCTCATAACACTCCTGTAAGTACCAGCATCTGTTAAACATTAGCACACACAGACAGACGAATCCTTTGTGGTTTTCTTTCGCATACTTGTTTTTCCTCAAAGACACTTGAGAGTTATCAAGTTTTTTTTAGTTCTTGGACACTAGATGTTCTGTCCATATTTCTACCTTACCTAATGCTGGAACTCTGAAGCAGTGTGTATCTGTTTTCCTTCTTTAAAAGATGGACCACCATGATAACAGAAACATTGAAAAATAGATATTTATGTGTAAACCTTTCTACATTGTGACAATACTACCTCTTCTCCTTGTCTGAACCATCCCCACTTTATATTTAGCTTATCTTCAGTTTCCTTGCATAAAGGAGGCTTCAAGCTTGTATTTTTTTTTTTTATTATTACTAGTCTTTTTCTTCCACAGGCACAGCCCTCCTGTTCCTCATCTTTCACAGTAACAGACCTCACAGACCTCAGTTAGGTCACCACTGCCCCAGCATCCCAACTACATGAACATCTTTGAGATTCTTTATGCCTCAACATGAAAGTCTTCACACTTTTTTCTGAGTTAAATATCTGGATTTCTTTTACAGTCAATAGGAAACAAAATTCCTATTTCTAGAGTATTATTTGTCTGATTCTTCTGATCTGAACAGGAGAATCAGGCCCTAAAATTCCCATTTCTCCCCTATCACTGTGTAGTGGTTCTAACTCACCAGCCAAGCTGGAAATGACATCCACACCCCTCAGTCTTCACAAAGGGCCTCAAAAGCCTGCTGGTAACTTTAGTTACCTGAAGAAAAATGTAAAATTAGATGAGGCAAAACACAACAACAACAACAACAACAACAACAACAACAACAACAACAATTAAAGCTTTTCTTCCAGGCTCATTTTCTTTCTGATCTTTCCTTGAACTTTCATCAAGACTCTTATTGTTCTCCTGCATGTGGTTTTTCTTTCTAATTATGAGGGTGAGCTGAAGTCATGTTCTCCCAACAGTAGACTTTTTTTTGGTTTCCTGAGCTGGTCAAATAATTAGAAAAAAGAAACAACAAACGACCACATTGTTTTGTCCTTCTGTTCTCCTTTTCTTCTTTATCTCTGAGCACGATGCTCTGCTCTTATTAACCAATCATAAGAATCTATTACCTTATTGTTTTGTTATGACATTTTTCAGAGCAAAGAAATAGTAGAAATAGATTTATTTATACAGTTAAAAAAAATATTTCTCAGATTTTTGCTCTTCCCAAAGAAGGGACATTCAGGTGATTTTAGTCCTTAGTGTAATTCTGTTCATAGGTACCTCTCTGAGATCTAATTTTCTCCTCCATCTGACCATGATGAAATAAAACAGAGGAAGATAGTCAGAAAGCATCAGGATACACACTGTTCCAAAAATGAAAATGAAAATCCTAAACACTGTGTAAGGTTATAATGGACTTAGTTATGCAGCTGATAGCACAAGAGGGTTAAAACTAGAAACAAAACTGAGTTCCAGCTGTGAAACTCATATGGCTGGGTTTTCTTTACACCACACCTTTAAACTTCCAAGATCTTCCTGTTGAGAAAAATTTCAGATATAAGAAAATTTCAGATATAAGCACAAAATAGGTCTCTTAAAAGACTCCTCAACTTTTCTCTTTTGTAGTTTTACACTAAGAAGGTTCCAAATGAAGGTAACCCAACATAACTCTACTTTTTGCATGGAAACAATATAGTCCTCACCAGTGCTTTAACCATGAACAGCTAGTGATATTTACAGCTTTTCTGACCAGCAGAAGCTTGAATTTATTTTAAAGACAAAGAAAAGTTTCTAGATTTCTACTGAAACAGTATGAGAAGTTGTAAAGCAGCTGTGCTCCCAAAAGCTGCAAACAGGCTTTTGGACTATCTGTTGCTGAATTCCAACAGTAACACTTTTACTTCAGTTACAAAACTCCTAGCATTTCTAAATTCACATTTTTATCTTTCGCACCACCTGAGAATCCCATATGCTGTTTATCTCAAAATATATCCAACTTTCTACAGTGTATTTCTTTGGGATGTTCACAAATTCCATTTTGGTTGGACCTTGTTTTTCATTTTGTTTTATTTTTGGCTTGTTTATTTAGAGATGAAATTGTGCATAGTGCAAGGCACACGTGGGTTGTACTGTACTTTTTCCCCTTCTGCTGCAATGTCTCAAGCAGTGTTTCAAACAAACTGATGGTCCTTTGTTTGCGCTGCTGGTCACAATTCTTATTACCAGCCATGGAGGGATGGCTCACAGGGATTAAGTCACTTTTGATATCTGAATTCTTGACTTGTGATATAGCCAGTGCACAGCCAAGGAGCAACATCCCTGGAGCAGTGTCGTGGTTTGACACTGGCCCAGCACCAGGAACCCACAAGAGCCGCTCACTCACCCTCCCCTGCCACAGCTGGGCACAGGAGGGAAAAGGAAAAAAAAGTTAATGAAAGCTTCATGAGTGAGATAAGGACTGGGACAAACACTTAAAGGGTGAAACAGGCTCAGCTTAAGTTGCAAAGTGAATTTGTTACTAACAGAACCAGAGGAGGATAATGAGAAGTAAAATAAGCCCTTAGAACATCTTTTCCCCCAGCCCCTTCCTCCTTCCCACTGACAGCACAGGGAGACAGGGCAGGGGGTTTGGTCACTCCATCACCGAGATTTCCTTTTGCTGCTTCAGGAGAGGAGTCTTTCCCTGTGAGGCCGTGGGGTCCCTCCCATAGGAGACAGTTCTCCGTGAACTTCCCAGTGTGGACCTACTCTCATGAGCAGCAGCCAAACTTCACCTGCTGCAGTGTGAGCCCCTCCCACGGGCACACAGCCCTCCCAAAACTGCTGTGCCGTGGGTCTCTCTGTCCACGGGGTGCAGTGCTCCAAGGACAGGCT
The DNA here is from genome assembly GCA_013398115.1 of Falcunculus frontatus. Lineage (NCBI taxonomy): Eukaryota > Metazoa > Chordata > Aves > Passeriformes > Falcunculus > Falcunculus frontatus. The sequence continues at coordinate 647,906 of VZRV01000960.1, forward strand.
GCTCCTGCCTGGAAGCAAGGGCCCTCTCTCTCCACCGGGTCTCCCATTGGATCACAGCCTCCTCCAGGCATCCACCTGCTCCAGCATGGGCACCTCTCCCAGGGGCTGTGGGTGGATCTCTGCATCCCCCATGGATCCCCAGGGGCTGTGGGTGGATCTCTGCATCCCCCGTGGATCCCCATGGGCTGCAGGGGCACAGCTGCTTCACCATGGTCTTCACCACGGCCTGCAGAGGAACCTTGGCTCCGGCGCCTGGAGCACCTCGTCCCCTTCCTTCTCTACTGACTTTGGTGTTGCCATGTTGTTTCCCCTCACGTGTTCTCCCCTCCTCCTCTTCTCTGACCAAAATCTTGTGACTTTGTTTTGATTTTCTTCTTAAATATGTCATCACAGAGGCATTACCAGCCTCTCTCATTGGCCCAGTTCTGGCCAGCAGCATGTCCATCTTCAGAGCCATCAGCCATTGGCTCTGCCGGACATGGTGGGAAGCTTCCAGCAGCTTCTTCACAGGAGCCACCTTTGCGGCCCCCTGCTACCCAAAACCAGGCCATGCCAAACCAATACAAGCAATCACTATGAATTTCCTGCAGAAAATACTGATCTGCCAAGCAGAATGCATTGGGATGCATTTTCTGAGGAGATGGTGACTTTTTGACAATTAAGGTTTTTTGGGGAGTTGTTGGTTTTGTGTTTTGTTCTTTTTTTTCTTAAAATTGTCAGAAAAATGAATTCATTTCAAAAGAATTTTCATTAGGAAGCCTTTCCAAACTCCATGTGGAAATCCAGTCAGAGTGGACGCTGATTATGGCACACTTCAAATCAGAGTTAAATGCTGATGAGTGCTTTGCTGCTGAGGTATTTTGATGTGGACCCTTCTCAATCTATTCTTCTAGTGATAGCTCAATTTAATTCTTTAAAGAAGGATGACATTCATCTAACCCAGCAGTATTTTCTAAAATCCATGGTAATCAGGGCTTCAGCTATAGTCAATGAAAAGAAATAAGATAGGGCAGAGACCTGTCTTTTAATATGACAGAAATCTTCCTCTGCCACTCCTAGGGCTTTACAGGAAACTTGGACCACTTCCCTGATAAGGCAACTACATTTTAGATGGCTGGATTAAAAAAAAAAATAACATGATAACTGAAATGAAAGGAAGATTAGTCACTGGTGATGTGCTTCTAACTTCAATATTTGGGCCAATATTCTTTAATGCCTTCATTTATGACCTGGATGATGGGCAAGAGTGAATCCTCAGCCAGCTTGCAGATGGTATAAACCTGGAAGGAGCAGTTGACAGATGAGATGATTATATTTAATAATAAGCTTTTTAATAAGCTATAAAAATGGGTCAGCAGGAAAGTGATGAAGTTCAGCAAAGGGGAATGAAAAGTCCAGCACACAGGGAGGAACAAGCCCATTCATCAGTACATGGTGGGGGCTTGTACTTTTTTCTTTCATTTCAATGGACAGACACTTCAGCCAACATCTAAACCGTGCATTTCTGAAAATATTTCTTTAAATAATATTCAAAATCAATGAGAGCACCAAGATTTCAGGCTTGGAGCAGGAAGGATTATCTAGCAGTTAGAGTATAAGCCTGGAAATTAGGGGACACAGGTTTAGCTTCTTTCTCTGTCACAGGTGTTTTATGTTATCCTAGATAAGTCATTTTGCCTTTCTGTGCCTCTTACTCCCAGTTGTCAAATAACTCTTCCTTCTTTGCCTCTGTGGGATATCATAAAGCATGTGAAGTGTCCAGATTTTATAGTATTAGTTGCCATAAAGGTATCTTAGCCTGTCAGTTTTATGCTGGTGAGGGTACATTTTGCTAGAGAATCCAACGGAGTTATTTTGTCATTATACTGTATAACAGAGCAGAGTCAGCTTACAATTTTTCAGAAACAGATTGGGGTTTTGTGGCATTTTGCTTTATTTTTAATGTTTGTTTTAACAAAAACATGGGCAGGCCTGAGTAACTTCTAGCAAAATTAGGAGAGGGTGAGGGGAGGCAACTGAACTGGACATACCTTAATGTATTTTGGATGGCACAGAGTACCAGTGGGTAGGTTATTGAACCAGAACTTAATTCTTGCACTTGTATAATTTATCTGGAATAAATTTAAAATATGCCCGTAGAGCACATGTTGTATGATTATTGCTATCTGCTCTTAATTACAAAGCGTGGTCTCACTCAGAGCATCAGTTACGATGCTCATTTCTCATTTTTGATGCATCTAATTTTTGGGCTTGGACTGCTCTTCTGCACAATAATTAACATTATACAGGAAACATGAGCTTTTAGGGATGGACTTTATGGGACATTAGATGTCTTTGGTATCTAAAAACCTAACTAGAATCAGGAGCCTAAACACCTTTGTGACTCCATCTCTTTTTACTCCAGCATTTTGGAGTTCACTTAAGAAGAAGAAGGAGAAGAACCGAGGAAAGAAAAAAATAACTCTGTCGACATAATAACTTGCACCATCCAGAACAAACAAACAAACAAACAAAATCCCATTTTAAATAATCTCTAGTGGAGTTTTCTAGTCTAATTTGCTCATGATAATGGATGAGTGGCTCTTCCCTAATTGGTAGTTGCGGGTGGGAGTATGGGCTTTTATTTGTTCTCTGATCACCTTGGACATTGCTAGAGTAATGTTTCAATTGATGGTCTGACACTTCACTCCCACTTTTTTCCTCATACTACAATTTCAGAGTCAGTTAAGCCATCTGATGATGCTGTTTAATTCTCTTATAAATAGCGGGTTTGCAAAATGGGAGAACTGCTGCTAAGAAATTATAGCCCAACAGAACAATTTAGGCATTATTTTGGATGACACACACATGTCTATTATTTCAGAATTATTATTATGGTGTTTTCATATAATCTTTGATTAAATTGAGTAGCTATCTTCAGAAGAACTACCATAACTATAAACCAGTCCTGTACAAACTGATTTAGCAGTGGCAGTGTGTTACCCTATGTGGTTCTGTTTCACCTCTATTTTTTTCTCACTTTATTAAAAAAGCAAACTTACACAAAAGAAATTCAATTGTTTTTCACAAAGAAAAACATTTGTGTGGCAAAATCACACTTTTGCCAATATCACAGTTAACTCTCTTTGTGCTAAGAGATCAATACAGATATCTTGAAACATCTAAGTTACATGGAGCAAATAACCTCTATCCATAAGAAGACAGGTATTTCTCTTCCCCCACCTCAAAGCCACATTATCGCATTGATGACTTGCAGAGTTTCTTGTAGCTCCTATAAAACATGAATTACCTTGAAGATATTTTTCTATGCTCGAAGAATTACTGGGCTAATGGTAAATCTGCAATGCATGCATAATGAATAGCATCAGTTTTTCATTCAAAAGTTTTTAGAAACTCTGTGGGGTAAGTGATTATCACACCAGCAAACCACTGTGCATGTTCTTTGAAAACTCATCAGCTATTCTTCTCCTTTTGGTCTCTGTCCCTGTCTTTAGTAGTTTGGGATATGCAGGGGGCTAAAACTGAACATGTCTTGCCCTGATTTTGCATATCTGTACATTATCTTGTAGGACTCCTAACTTGTGAGAGGAAGTGATCTATATTTATGCAACAAATTGTTCTAAAAGAAATTATGACCCCCCAGGGCATCTAAGGCCAGTAAATCTGACACTGGAACCACTGGGGACCAGTGGCCTTCTGGAGAAGAATCAGGAGACCCCACAGTTTTCCCTGAGATATCTCAAATGAAACCAGGTATCCTATGAGAGTAACATAATCCCTTCCAGGGAATGATTCTTCTGAACTACTTCAGATGTCTACATTGAGTTAAAATGAATCTTATCTTAGATCTTCATCAACTTTTAAAGAAAGATCAAGTAATTAACTTCTTACTGACATTGAAATTATAACTCTGCATTTCAGTCTACAGATGAGATATCTACAGGTAGATGCATATAAATTAAGTTCTCACAAGTGATTAATGAGCCTAAGCTCTCTCTATGAGAATTTGATTCTTTTCAGTCAAGGAAAATCTGAAGCCCAATTGAGGTCCCTCAGAAGTAGTTGGTTCTGATTCAGATGATCAATGATTTCCCACAAGTCCCACCACTGACAGGTAGGACAGGTCAGTAAAACTTCAAAGTTCAGAGACAGGGAAGAATTCTGATTTGTGCTGACCCACAGCATCTGGAATATCTGAGAGGCAGGATGCATCACAGAATAATTTGAATAGAGGGGATCTCTGGAGGCCGTGGGTCCAGCCCCCTGCTCAAAACATCAGCCTGCAGAAGCCTACAAGATCCATGCACAAGAGAGATGTGTAAAGGGCCAGTGAACTGCACCAAAATCATCCTTCATACCCCTTTGGGGTGCTTTAAATGGTCAGCCTTCATACCCCTTTGGGGTATGCACCAAAATCATCCTTCATACCCCTTTGGGGTGCTTTAAATGATAGATGAGCTGTAGCTAATCTCCTTGATTTAAGCTCAGGTCTTTTCTTCACTTTAAAACAAAGCTCTTCGAAGCCTGAAGAGACTCCCTTTGCCACCTTACCAAATTCAGTATGAAGCAGCCATTTTTATAAAAGTGCACAAATTTTAATTTACAGTGGAGTCTTTTTAGAGGGTGGTAGGATATACTTACAACAGAATAAATTAAGGACAAATAATAGAAGATTTGCACCACACACTTCAATATACAATGAAAGATGGACAAGTTTAGGAGAAGCAGATGCTTCGTTTCCTGAATGAAAATGCATTGAAGAGGGGCTGGGAAAATCAGCAAAATTACTTGCTAGTGTTAGGTCTTCTGTAGTGATCATATTCAGGTACAAAAGCTTTTCATTCATTCAGCAAAACATAATGGAAAAGCAAACTTCAAAATTTTTATAAGAAGGGAATAAAATTTTAGGCACAGACTGATGAAAATTCAGCTTTTAATGTACAGATTACCAGCAGAACTTCCCAAGCTCTGTTGTAATCTCTAGCAATGACATCTCTAAGAGAGCATTTCTACCCATAAACTATAGAGAAATTATTTTTCAAAAGGAAGAATGTTAATCTTTTTATGATATTTTTTCTAGGAAGAAATGTGGTGATGTTTTTTGGTTTTGAACTGACCATTTCACATGGGTATATTTATTCTTGTGTAACCTAAGTATTTAATTGAAGGATATTTTAGGCTTATGTATGTAGATAACAGACTTTTGCTTGAAAACAGAAGTTTTTTATTTTTAGCACAAAAAGTTATGTGCTTCATTTTGTAAAGAAAAATGGATGAAAGGAAATATTCTGAGTAAAAAAACCACAAACATTTTCTGACCATGTCTATTAATAGAAACTGTTTTTCCTATTTGAAATATACATGGAATTGCTCAGATGCAAAATGCAAAGGGTTTTTTTATTCATAAGAAATTTTGGGAGACAAATGGCTTCTTTGCATTTCACCAATGCGAAGCAGATCAAAACTGTGTACTTGGAAATGTAGCACTATCTGCAGGGACTAGGTGCAAAACTATTTGAAACTGCTCATTTCTTTTTCTGGCTTAGCAAAGCCTCTGATCATCCTGTAACTATAGCAACATAACCATAAGCTGCTCAATTTTAGACACTTTTTGTGCATTGTCTTTTTTTCCCAGAATATAAAAGGATAATGGGAGAGAGGCACTCTCTTTTGTTTGCCTTGTTAAGCTATATTTAAATTATAAGTGATAAACAGAAAGAATTAAAAAAATTCCTGTCTCTATGTTTTTCCAGTGTTAATTTTATTTACCTGAAGACTTAGAGGAGTCTACACTCCTGAAGACTACACCCCTTTTCCTGGGTGTAGGCACATCATTCCATTTGGGAAGCCCTATGGGGTCCCACCTGGTATCCAGCTGCCACAGCAGAGGGGTGCACATTTGGGAGCTTGTATTTGGCTTAGGGGGAAATAGACACCCATGTCCAAATAACTGCATTTCACTGAAGACTGGCCCTATATTTTTAGTAAGATCCTTGATTCCTGTCATCAAGATGACTGGATATTTCCTTAGTGTCAAACATCCAAGCACCGGTAAGATTCAGCCTCCTGGAAGATACTGGACAGGACTATATCAGGTCCCATAAAACCCAATAGATTGCTTTTCCACCAAAATTTCTTCTATTGGAGTCTTCTTGAAACACTTAAACCCAAAAAATTTGGATAGGAATTTAGGGATTTGTCTGCAGGTAGGGTTTTAACTCAGCTGGAGTCATGCAAGTTTCCTGTAGGTCTTGTGTTTTGTTTGCTGATCCCATACAGATGTCTCAGACAGCATAGTGCAACTTTCAGTTCTGCAGGGATAAATCAGCTGTCATGTGCTGTGGGTCCCTGCCAACTCAGGATATTCTATGATTCTGTGATAACGAAAACCTAATCAAAATAGCCAGGAGCCGACATCTAGACTCACATATATGAGTACATGACTCTCAACCTGACTGGTTTTGGTGTATAGAAATGAAAACTAAAAGTAAAACTATTTGAGGCATCTTAGGATATTGGTATATTGACACAGAGGTGACAAATAAAAAAAAGATAATGAAGAGCTGCAGGAAAGGTAAAATAACCTCAAGCATTTCAAATGCCATGAAGAATTTGGAAATGGAGTCAAGCAGTGACCATTTGTGTGTGCAGCTAGAAGACAGACAGGTTTTATTCATTCTTTCAATCCTGTCAAAGAGACACAAATAGCATGCAAAAGGCTAGAACCTGAGCAAGATGCCTGCTATTAATACTACAGCTTAAAAAGCAGAGTAAAGCATTTAGCAAGTATCACACAGCTCAACAAATTTCTAGTGCTGGCAAGAAAAACTGAGCATTTTAGGAGGGTCAAGACAGATGCCCTGGTGTTATAAGTGTCAAGCTCATGGACAGGCCCAGTAAAAGAACTGTGTCCTTCCAAATACAGAGGTGTGAACTCTGATTAATATCTGACCACTCGAGATCCAAAGAGTCGATCAGCACATGCAGACCCTGTCTGTGCACAGTTCATTTCTGGACTTTCTCTGTAGTCATTGGAAAGAAATAGAAAAGCTCAAAGAGCAACTCACCACTGCTGGTGTAGACTTTTTTTCACGATAAATTGAATCATGTGTTATTAAGTTTTATTTATGTTCATATTAATAGAGGAGAGAGGTCAGAACAGAGCAAATGCCTACCCTGAGCAACAAGGACCACCCCTGAAAAAATAAACCATTTTGCAGCATCTTCTCCCATTGACCCCCAAAGTGTAAATGAGCAATACAAGTCTGAAATTAAATGAATTTTATGTAACATCACAAGGATCTTTTTTTCCCACAGAATGTCCCAACTCAAACCAATATATCTTTTGCTTTTTATAATCATTCTGATAAAGGGAAAAGTCTCACACTGTATCTCAGAGCAAAGCTGTTCAAACTTTCGCTTGGTGAGATAGTGTTTTTATCTCAAGTGATGTCCACAGCATTATTCTTGTGGAAAACTGCAAAAACAACTTATTTCCTTTTTCTTAAACTTTCCAATTTCTGAATCGACTACTCCAGATAAAGTGGATGGAAAGATGAAATGCTCCTCCCCTCCACTTTTAACTTTTACTCCTAGATATTTTTCTGTACACACACAGAGAAAACTTTTACAAACAACTCCAAGCCCTTAATTTTTAAATAATAAAACATTACCTTAATTTCATTTCTTGTCTGTGAGCATAAAAATAGGATTGCTCATACGAATGAAGCTCAGCAAGAACATAAATTCTTGCAAGACAAGTATATAACCATGCCAGCATCCTTTACAGTCAAATTTTTTCTAACTTCCTTTTTATGTCCTTCCTGTACTACTGAAGTTAATTACTAATATTTATCCAAATGGAGAGGGAGAAAAAAACACTTAAGTTCCAGAGCTTCTGGAAATAATTAGATTATTTAAGGGACTTAATGACATATCTACACCTGTAAAGAGTGAATGTTTATAAACAAACACTAAATAATAAGGTTTCAGTCCCCCAAGAGGAAAATCCATCAGCACTGTATCATATAACATATAAAATCATAAAATTGAATGGTTGCTCATAGATAATTATCACAAGACTCTAAAGTCACCATTTCTGATAAGGATTACACATAATCAGATAAATAGCTGTGAGCGCTGGAGTCAAATTCCTTACTTATTTTCACTGGTCTTGGTGGCATTACAATGGTTATCAAAAAGAATAAACACAGCTTTGGTTTCTCTCCCTGTCTCAGATCTCCTAAATCATCTTAACCCAGTTGCTTGTCACTGAGTGTTACTTACCTGCCTACCTGCTTTCTCCAATTCCCACCTCCACAGCCTCTGAGAATTCGATTCTGCTTTCCTCAAAGACAGACAGATGAAAATACTAACTAGAAATGCTTCCTTAGGGCAGGAACTTCTGACCAAAAGTCTGCCTGATTTGATTTTCTTTCTATATTTTCTCTGTCATGAGAATGAGAAGTTGCAAAAATCCACCCCTAGACAGTTCTTATTCCAGAGCACACTCTCTTTCTACTTTTTCCAAGGGACCCCAGTCCTCATATTGGCTCATATTCTGTTGGATAGAACCCTCACATCCTTATGAAAGGTTAAATCACCCTCCCACTTTGGATACTCCAATCACTCCCACTCCAGGGTCTTTTCAGGGGAGCTAGAGAAGAAGGAAAGGCAGAAGAATTGGACACTGTGTCTGCTGTTGAAGTAATGCTGTTGAGCAACTGGGATTGGGAAATTTAGGGCATGGGAAGGAAATAGCACGAAGAAGTTCACAAGGTAGCTACAAGTCTGGTCTGTTTGAATTCACTAGGAAGCCAGGGATGTCATGGGGGGGAAGGAAGGAAGGTAAGATAAGAGGTAAGATAAGAGAACCTGACATGAGCTTAATTAAGTATTTTCCTTGTTTAAAGTCTATGGTCCTGAGGCTAATAAGAATAAGAAATTTTTATGTGAAAGTTGTTACATGAAAGAGAAAAAAACTTGAATAAAACTTCAATAAAGCCCTAACATAGCTTCTGGAAAAAAGCTGTGATTTTTTGGTTCAGAACTACAGTATATTAAAATTATATTCATAGAATCATAGAATGGTTTGGGTGAAAAGGGACCTTAAAGATCATCTCGTTCCAATCCCTTGCCATGGGCAGGGACACCTTCCACTAGACCAGATTGCTCAGAGCTCCATCCAGCCTGGCACTGAACCCTTCCAGGGATGGGACAACCACAGATTGTCTGGGAAACTTGTGCCAGTGTCTAATAACCTAGAAAGGAAATCTAATCTAAATTTACCCTCTTTCAGTTTAGAGCTGGTCTTCTGGTCTTGCTAGAGACCAGAAGTTGTTGTAGTTACCAACAGCAAGTAGAAAAAAAAATAAATTGCCCATTCAGTGATATTGATTTTGCTAATAATCTTGTTTCAGCATGTTAGTGTTTTTTCTATAAGCTACTTGGAACACGTTTGAAAAGTCTGACTAATGACATGTGAAATCATATATACAGTAAAACCCATTACACACTATGAAATGTGTCCTCGTAGTGTTATTGGGAGGCCTTGCTTCATTACAAATACAGTATAATCATCATGGCTGATGGAGTTTAAACAAGAATACACCGCAGTTTGTTTTGGTTCAGTAAAGCAGCTATGTCAAAGGTTTTGTATTTAGCTGCAAACGTTTAGACTCAAGGAGAGAGTCTAAGGGTAGCCAGATTCATGGAATATTATTTTCTTTAACAAGCACACCAGTGATTTAACAAATTCAGCAATGGTTTTGAAAACAGAACACAATGTGAAAAACTGAATATAAATACTTTAGGATTCAATCCAGAGACCTTTTAGTTCAATTTGCCTTTCAAACAGCTGCTGTACCTTATTTATGCGGTATAAACAACCTATGAAATTACAATTTAGATTAGTCTATATTCATTCTTCTCTATACATGAAGTAGGAGTACAGAAAAGTGCTAGCTCTTGATTTTAGGTGTAAAATTCAAGTCAGGTTTTGGACTTAAACACCATCTACATTTCAGATGGGAATTCTGACTGCCTATTCTTCCTTTAATACCGATTTTTCTTGGTTGCTTGTGTTGTTTTGTGGTTTTTTCCCCCCATGAATGACAGCAATTAAAGCAGCACTAAGGGAAACTAAACTGATTGTGCATTTCATACATTAGAAATTGATTTAGGACTCCACTGTGAAGGAAGAGATAACTGCTGGGGGACTTGCACTGGACATTATCCCCTAAACACATTATCAGTTTTACTCCATTTTTTGTATAGCGTTATTGCCACTTAGGCTTTGTAGATATACATGGGCCATTACTGACTCTTAATGTGCCACCTGTTCAGTTGCACTGAGTAATGGTATATAAAAAAGAACTGCCTTGAATGTTTAGATAATCTTCCTTAAATTAATATTATTATGGAGTAAGAGTCCATTTCTTAAAATTAAACCAGATATTGACATCATATTCCTTCTCAGAAATCAGTCTGAATCATGTGGATGGACTATTTTCATAGTGAAGATTTTTTTAATTAGCAGAAAAGATACAAAACATATAACAGCATCTCGAGCCCTTCCAGTCAAGGCCTTCCTGAAAGCAGCTCTGAAGTATGTCGCTTCTATATCTAAATTAAATTTAGAGTACAAGGAGTTGTTTTTTTCTGAAAGCACCAGGAATCTATGAGAAAAAAAAAAAAAAATCCTTTCTGGCTGTTATGTATTTATATATTATGCCCCGTTCCTGGAAGAGTTCCAGGCCAGGTTGGATGGGGCATTGAGCAACCTGGTCTAGTAAAAATTGTCCCTGCCCATGGCAGGGGGGTTGAGATGAGGTGATCTTTAAGGTCTCTTCCAACCCAAAACTTTCCATGATTCTGTTATTCTATGGTTCTATTTCTAGAAGCTGTGAACTACTGAAAACCGCATGCTACCCCTTGTCCTGAATAGGCCAACGTGGATTAAGGGAACCTAAATACTCCAGATTCTATCTGCTTGCATCTTTTTCAGTAATAGGTTACAGGAAGGAGATAAGGCAAGAAAGAAATTATTAGGGTCTGCCACATATTTTCTGTGAAATTTCTTGTTTGGGAACTTATGTTTACATTAAACACATATCTACAGTGTCTGCTTTCCTCAAATTTTGAATTTTTGGTCAGATAATGAAAGCTTCAGGATTTTCATAAAAAAGGTAATTTTCCACAGGAAGGAATTCTGTTGTTTGACTGTATCTAGAAATTACCAATTTCAGAAGTTTGCTAAGCTGTACTGCAACGAATACAATTATTTCTGTGAAATCTGAGCAGTCTCTAGCAAGAGCAGAACAGATGAGTACATGCAAGCCATAAAGTGAGCAAGTCCAACAGACCTTAGCATCTTCTGACTTCAGGTGAAGATTCCCATTTCTCCTGTTGCAGTATCCATCCTGCTTTTCCCTCTCACTAGTGCTTGGAATGCTTTCTCCGCCTCTCATGTCAATATTCAATCAGAATTGGTTCACAAATGAAAAAGTCGAACCAGGGACTCTAATTTAAAAAATAACCAAACCTTTAAAGTTAATTGTAATGAAAAAGCTGTTTAGCCTTGCTTTAATTCTAAAAATTTACTGTGCATTAACCTTTTAATAGGCCATCTTGTGAGGAAGGAATGCATCCCATCTGTTGCATCACACAAAGAGGGATATCAGGGAATGGACCATCTCTATTTGCCTTCAAGTTTCATTTTAATCTTAATTGGTTTGATACTATGAGCTTTTCTGCTTGGCTGAAGGCAGAACTGGAACCTGGTAAAGGAGGCACTTTTTTTCATTTCTTCTGTGTTTTAACTGTAATAAAAGAACCTTTCCAATTTCCTCATAATCTGCTACATGTCAATTCCCTCAGGTTGCTAGCTTCATTCTATTTCTATTTTTAAGCTAAGGCAGTTGTCTCTTGTTCTTCTCAGCTACCCTTTGCTTAACCTCTAATTTGAGTCTGCCAGTCTTTCCTGTTTGTCACTTAGAAGAAATGCTCTAGTAAGTAAGAAACAAGTTCTTTGTGCAGAGGAGCAAAAGTTTGTTTTTCCTTTATTGTCTCATCCTATGCATCTTGCTGAGCATTTCACTGTACTATTGTGTCCTGCAATAAATCCATCAAACTGCAGAAAATACAAAAATTGAGGCTGCAGGTGTAATGATAGCTCAGGCTAGCAGTGCACAGGAGAACACACCAGAGTGAAATCCAGGGCTTGTGTAAAGCAGTGACAAGGCTGTCGTTTCCTTTACTGGACCAGGACTTTATTTGGGCCTTTATAGGAACTAGAAGCATGAGCAAACCTTTTTCTCAAATTATGCATCATTCAATACTGCGAGTTCAAAAAATTATTTTAAAAAACAAAAAGTACTCAGACTCTCCCAAAAGCTGCAATGTTTTACCTCATTACTTTATAAACATGACCTTAAGCCATTCTTTTTACTTTACTTTCAAGACTTTGGAATTCATTTAAAGCAGATATTTTAAGCAGCTGTCCTGTCTTATATATCTGAATATGGAATCTGATATTCCTTGTCTTTTGCAGTCAAGGCTATGAGTAAAACTTTAGGTATTTCAAGGTTTGCTGTAATTCATGAGAGAAAGCCCCCACTAATTAAAGTCAGATAGAGGAGGATTGGAATGAGGAAGAGGACAGACATATGAGGGTGAATTGCAGCCAAGAAAGATTGGAATAACCTGTAGGGAAAGAGTCTCTATAAAATGTATATGCCATGAAATTTACATGCCGAGAAGTAAACTTCCTACTCTTACCTTGTGTGGCACAGCAATTTTTGCTTTTCCAAGGAGAAATGGCATCTGCAGTTTGTTTGTTTGTTTGTTTTAGATTACAGTTATTAAAATGAAATGTTTTATGCTGTTACTGATGCCCTTACTTATTCAAAACCCTTCTCTCACTCTTCGACTGTAGATCTTACCTGGAGCCCATTGCAGGCAACAAAATTACAGCCCTACAGCCCTTTAAGGGTTTGTTTCCCCTTCTACTGAATTCCTACGGAGTTTTTAGCGCTGGCTTAAGTAGGAGTAGTTTCTGGTTTTAAATTCATATTTTTGATTTCAAATACAAATGCATATTTCATAAAAAGATCTTTCTGCTGATAATAAATATTCTCACGCTGGAGGACACAGCAGTGCAGAAATTATAATAGAGGCAACTGAAATTCAAGTTGGGTTTTTTGAGAAGAAACTTCAAGTTTGTGCTCATTAAAAAAAAAAAAGAGGAAAAAGAAAAAAAAAATCAGGAAAACAATGAACTCTATCAATCAGGTGATGGTGATTCTGATCTATTAGAAGTATAGCCCAAGGGATTAAAAACATGATAATACCATGATAACAGAAATGGTACAAACATTTCAAATAAGAAGGATTGTCTCATCTAGATAATACGACCTCTGAAGAAAGAGTGAAAGAAACTGTAGTTATTTAAGCTTAACAAAGCAAGGTGAGAGACTGAGATATTTGATCGCAAATAAAAGGAAAATAATTCTGTAAGGAGGATTGGAAAACAGCAGTGTGTTCTGTTCATGAAGGGTGCAACACATAAACAAAAAGTTGAACTTCATCAGGAAAAAAATCTGGTTCATACAATAGGAAAAATTTCCTGTCAGGGTGATGAAGTACTAGAATAGATTATTTAACCTCTTCTGAAAACTTCTTAGAGGAAAACAGGAGTTTAAGTGACACAGTATAGCTGATCCCATTAAGGGGCAGGTGGCTGGATGAACTCATTGTTTTCTGGCCTCTCACAGCCTGTTTTCCTCTGATAACAAAACATTTTCTTTTCACAAATATCATCTAGAGAAAGTGCCTTTGTTGAAAGTGAAATGTTTTGTTGGAATGTGGTACTTTGGGTAGAGAACTGTTGGGATTTTGAATTACATGATTTTGAACTGGCTTTTTCAGCTGTTATTCTGAAATGATAACTTCAATATGTAAAAGAAATATTTAGAACAAAAGGAAATGGTTTTAAATTATTCCTGTTTCTTTTTTGTTTGGTTTTTTTTTGTTTGTTTTTTGGGGTTTTGGGGGGGGTGGGCGGTGGATGGGGTTTTTCTTGTTTGTTTATTTGTGTTTTTGTGGGGGGGTTGTTTGTTTGGTTTTGAGGTTTTTGGAAGTTTTTTTTTTGTTTTTTGTGGTTTTGTTTTTTGGTTTTTGTTTTTTGGTTTTTGTTTTTTGTGGGGTTTTTTTTTGGTGTTGTTTTGTTGCTTTTGTTGTTTTTTGGGGTTTTTCTTTGTTTTATTTTAGTAAATCTACAGATCATTCAAAAGCAATGATTAATTCAGTTTTGGAAGGAAGTCAAGTTCTGTAACACCAATATTTCCTGGACATTTTTGTTTCAAATTCTATCACTGTTTCACAAACATACATGTTTTCAGTACTTCACTTTGCCAAAGGATTAAATTTGGGGCTGTCAATTTTCAATTAAAACTAGAGTTAAATGACATGTGAATTTTGTAGCTTTTAGGGAGTATTCTCTATGTACAATCAATGAGTTCTGCTGAACCTTATGGAAATGTCTTATTACGTCAAGGAGCTATAAAAGTTTCACTCTTTCTTGAAGTAAATGTATTTAAGTGATATTGCATAACGAAACATGACTTCTTCTTTTTCTGTGAGAGACTGCACTAAAAACATCTATACTTTGACTGGCAGTGATTTTTTTTTTCTGTAGTGCATCAGTCTCTGTGTTATCTGTTGAGAAAATAAGTTCTGGGTCAGGGTTTCCTCATAGAAGAATAACTTTGATTTGTTTCTTCTAAGGCTTCTTGTAATATCATTTTTAAAAATTTAACATCATCTGTATTTGAACACATAAAGGAAAAACTCACTTTTAAACAAAATTTTGCATAGTGCTAATAAAAGAAGTCTTTTTTGTTGGTGGTGATAATATCCACACTCACTGATTTAACTGAATATCCTGTTTATGCTCTTATTCAGAAGAATGCATATAACACGCAGTGCCATAAAACAGCTTCATACGAAATAAAGAAGTCTGTGTATGTGCTCTTTTTTTTTTCCCCAAGCACACAATGAAGGGAACAGTTGACTGTGAGTCAATTTTGCTATTCCTAGGTGAATTCAGCAACACCCCTAAAAGTATCTATTGAAATTGAGATTGGAAATTAAAGCCAAATATTCTGAGTTGTACTCTTGTGTAGATAATTCAAGATGAAAATTTCAGTAATGTATATGTCACCTTTCCAACACAAAGCCTCATTACTCAGCATCTCATCCAGAAAAGGAAGGGGGAAGAAAAAAAGGACCTGAAGGGAACAAGAAAAGCTGAGCACACAAAAGAGGGCAGAGTCTGCACAGCACTCGAACATCTCCCTTTCCTCCAAGCTGTGATTATAGTCACATAATTCATAGCAGGGGAAAAGGAGAATTCAGTCACCCACCTTATGTGCAGCCGGCCCCTTCAAATCTGTTAATAGCATTGCAAGTGGGAGACAACTTTTGTCAGTTCAGGTTTGGTTTCCACAGGTTCCACTGAACCTTTGCCTGTGTTTTCCATCTGTTTAGCCCTGTACTTTTCTTGACGGAATGCTGTAGCAGAATAAGACTAAGATTTGGTGAAAAGAGATGTTTGGATGTTTCTGGTGGGAGGTGTTTACAACAGTTTTCACTTATTTGTGTCTCAAGGAGGGACAGGCTCTGTATAACAAAACCCTCTGAAGGTTAATAATGCAACAAAAATTAAAGAAAAAGAAATCGAGGAAAACAAATTTTGCAAAATTGTTTCTATGAATAAGGAGAAAAAAGGTGAGAATATAAACTAACTTCAAACTTCAATCAGGTTGCTTAGTGCCTTGCCCAGATGTGTCCAGCTGTAGTTTAGAAACTGTTCAAAGAGAGACATCCCACAACCCCTCAGGGACTGTATTCCAGCTTGCCCTCCTTGCAAAATCATCTGCCTTTACACAGTGAGAATTTCCATTCTGACAGCCTGTAAATGCCTTCTTTAGGTTTTTTTGTGGTGCACTTCTATGAAAAGCCTGACTCCATTCCCTCTGTATTCTCCATTTGTGTCCACTTAAGATAAAGACTCACTTCATACTGTTACTTTGCAAATATTTTTCTTCAAAATTAGGTGTTTGGGGTTGTTTTTAGTTTCAAATTATGCATCATGTATGCATGTAGAGACAGAGAATTCAAGTTATTGTGAATTTTCTCATATGCACTTCTGTATTTTCTGCTGTGAAATAAAGGCTGTAACAGTATCTTCCAAATCAAAATCCAAGGTCCAGCCCCATGTTTCATATTTATTCATCATAATGAGATCCAAGGTAATTATGTAATAATGCTGAAGGTAATATTTAAGTGTAAGAGCATACATTTTGAAGGCAATTTTCAACTCAGTAGTATAAGACTATGTTGTATATTACACAGACTTGTGGGATTTACTTTCAGGACATGGCTCTACACCAGCCTAAATCCAAGTAAACTGAACCTCAGCTGCCCACCCTCCTTCCTACACGGGCCCCTGCAATGAGCTGGTGAGCTTCTTAAAGGATCAAACCCAGCAAAAATCGTATCCTGCAAAAGATAAATGTTTAACTGGGAACTGGTGAGGAGAAACTGATAACTGAGGCCATCAGTGGCTCTTTTCCTAACTGCGGGCTGAATTTCCAGCAACTGGTATGTTCCTAAATTAGTACCAGTGTTTGGCTCCATCTCACAAATCATTATATTTTACATAACTTGCAATGTTGTAAAGTAATTTCACCTGTTGCTAATAATGAGAGGAAACTTTAATGCTCAAAACCCCAGGTTAGTAGAAAAAGATTAAACACATGTCCAGGGTCATTAATTTCATTCACTTCTTTTTTATGGGGTAGAAAGAAAGTATTAGGTCAGTCATAATTACTGTACCAAGAAAGACTTACATAAAATAGAAAGTGAAATGGTTAATGTGGTGCCATTACATGGAATTTACAGGTTTAGCATGATGAATATTTCATTCATGTTGAAGGTGGTTTTTTGTTATCCATGGAGTAAGGCTGACTTAATTCTCCAGTGATGAGGCTTTAGTTCCATGATTAATGAACAAATTGCTATTTTCGCAAGGGCTCATAAGACATTCTGCTGTTCCTCCCTGATTGTTTAGGAGACCCTTAAGGCTTTCATTGGGGACCTCATTATTTTCTATATCTTTGGAGAATGAAATAAAGAGAGCCTTAAAGAACATTTATATATACATAAAGCAGAGTAAATTATCTATCTAAGGGGAACCAGGATGAAACAGAGATGAAATCAGGAGCCATACAATCACCACCCTCCTATTCTCAAAAATATGAAGGACCTAGATGCCATCTTTAATCTTGCTTTCTTTATCAGGATTTAAAATTCCATCATTATCAATAAATTAGTCAGGGTTAAATCAGAGTAAAGAGCAATTTGTTTCAATATAGGTGGGGGGAAAAAGCCTAACAGTGAACCTGATTTGCAGATTATGAACTGAACCAAGCTAATTACAGTAATATTGATTTATTCCAGCTGAGCATGTGAACTCCAAAAACTTCATAAAGCCCTTGACTTTGTTCCATGCTGTGCTTAACCAACTGAATGACAATACTTCATTATTGTTTGCTAATGAGCTGAGCTTCACATGCCAATATTCCCTTTCCCTGACTACAGGCAGAGAGAACTGTGTGAACGTAAAAGTGATGCAAAGATTTTTATTGTAGGAGTTTGTGTAGTCAGTTCTCAGCACATGTAAGTCAATGAAGCCACACTGACTCAAAATACACACACAGTAACGTGTCTCACAATTTTTCATCTGAGCTTCCACTGGATAAAGAGACTAATTTGATAAAGCAAAGCAGAAATCGAACTCTTTGTACATCTCGTATTTTTGTGGGTTCGTTAATAGTATTTGATTATGTAATATAGGCATTAAAAAAAGCAATTGGATAACCGAAGGAAGAAGAGCTTAGCAGTGCCTTCAAGGGGACTGCTATTCTGAATGGTCAGCAATAAGATGGAAGCAGCAGCAGGACCCTGCTAAATGCTTTATGTGATCCAAAGGAAAACTCATGGAAAGCCAGAAAATAGGGACAGTCTTTAATCTCACCCTTCCGTCTCTTGTGCTCCAACAGCAAAGATGAACACGTGTAGACCACAAAGTGAGAGTATTCCTGTGCCAAGAGGAACCCCATGACACAGGTGGAAGTAAGAAACTCTGTTGTCCAAAGGTATAAATCCCGATCATCTCTAAGAGAGAGCTTTCAATCTAAATCTTTGTTCAATATAATTTCCTCTCCAAAATTAGTTCGGAAAAACAAACAAACAAAAAAACCCCAAAAGCCAAATGAAGAGCATTATCCACTTCCACTGACATAAATCTTGTCATATAATCACCTGCATACATCTCATTGCTGAAATGAAAGATAATGCAAGTTTTTTGATAAATATTGTTACACAGTCAAGACAGCCACCTTTTTTGTTAAAGGAAGAAGCTGTCTCCTAAATTTTGTGATTCACAGCAGGTCAAGTGTGCCAGGCACAGTGTTCCCACATGTGTTTATTGGGCTCAAAATGGGTCACAAACACTTTAGGTTTTGTTTCAAGAGGTAGCCCTGTTAGTCAAGTGCAGTGCTCTTAGAAGGTGATAAGATGTATGTGGATTTCAAAAAGAAAACATTCTGGAGAGTTCTAGCAGCTCTGAAAGAAATGAAAGGGTTTTTTTTCCTTTTTTTGTTTGTTTTCCTTGTAAAGAGAGAATGTTTTAATCACCTGTGACTACATGTGAAAATACAGTTCACTGGAGGTGAGATTAACATGAAACCAGATAAGATTGACGGCATCTGCTCAGGCTGCACACACAGAACAATGAAAAGAAATCATAATGTAGCTTTGTTATAATTTATCTTTCCATTTGTTCAGAAGGATTTCATGAAGACTCAATCCCACAGAACTTGTGGCAAAATTTTATCAAAGTTAGGTATAAGATAGTTTCCTTGCACCATGCAAATCTGAGAGTCTACTGCTTTTAGGACCTGCATTGGACTTAATAAACAATTTAGGAAGCTTTCTTTATCAAAATAGATAGAGAGGCAAAGCACAGTTTGGTGACTGAGGAGTTAATAACAGATTTGTGTCAGTGATACCAGTCTTAGATGCGATTTTAGGCAGAATTAGGACTTTACCTCAATTTACCATGGCCTAAGCAGACTTCTCAGTAAAAATTTTGGTCATTCTAGAGCTGGGAAGGAAGGCACTCTTTTTATGCTATTGGGGTTAGTTCTTGTCAAACCTGACATGTTTTCTCTAAATATTTTTTATTGTTAATGAGTCAGGGGGTTCTGACAGAAACACGTGTTGCTGAAACATGAGAAAACCCAGCGTGAGAGAGGAAAGGCTGCACGGACACTTAGTGAAGGACACAGGCTCAGTATTTAGCAGTGATTTTTAAAAAGTGAGACTGAAAGATAAATTAAAATTGAATAAAGAAACCCTTAGCAAATATTAGGGCTATTATAGGAATAACTTGCATTCACTCACCATGAGTACTGCATTTCAGTTCGATCACTTTGTTCTAAAAACTAAGGGAAAGAAATAAAAGAAGTCCTGAAAGGGGCAACATGAAAGGTAAGAAGCATAAGTGGCAGGGAGAAGTGCTTCTGTGAAAGAGAATTAACAGAACACACTTGATTAAGTTGGATAGAAAAGTAACAGGAAAGAAGTGAGTAATACAAAAAATATAATAGCAGAGAGATAAACCTGAAGCTCCTCTATGTGTTTTCTTTCTTGCTCCATTCCAGAAATGTGAAATGGCAGGTGGTGTAGGCAGAGAGAGATCAGAGCTGTATTTAGGCATACAAATTCGTACCGTGATATTTTTTTGAGATATACACATTTGAATGTTAAAAGAAAAATCATGAAGATCTGTAAAAGTCATTCATTTTGACTCACAAGCCACATTTTTCCCTGACAAATTTCATTCAAAGAAATGAATAAGCTTTCCCTTATTCCATCTTGAAAACTAAGACAGGTTCTTAATATACAAAGATGAGCTTTTTTTTTTTTTAGGAAACTCTGTGGCTTTTATGATCTCAGTAAGTTAATTCAAAATCCTCTCTTGTCTCAGGTGGTATTGGCCAGAGTTTATGTGCATTTTTAGAGGCATCTGTGTGACCTCTGTATGTTAGACAGCACTAAAACAGTTTCCTTGAAGAAATCAAAACCAGTTGGTATCTTACATCCCTGAAACTGCTGTAATTTTATATAGCAGCTACCATGGGCAGCTCTAGGGATAAGCAACAGAGTTGCTGAGGTAGCAGCAAATCTTGCTGGACTCTTCTCTTTCCTTGCAAGAGTGTAGGAAAATCAGGTTAGATGCTGTGACTGATGGTGCTGGAGGAGGACATTCAGCAAACACAGGATAATAATTGCTTTTGTGGTGAGTGGGATGAACCTGTACCAGGAAATGTTGCTGTTTCCACTCTTCTCATGCTCTGGTGACAGGAGGAGCAGAAAAATCTATATCCCGTTTTTTTGTTTCATCGATACCTGCTTTAGTTTACCACTTTCTTCAGCTTCTCCATTTCTGGTGTTTTGGCTCTGTCCTGAGCCTTGAGCTGGTCCAATTCAGTGTTTCCCACCCTGCTGAGAAGTGTCAAACCAGACTGTCACGTCTTCCACATGTCTGACTGCTATTGGCATCGTGGGAATGTCATTTTGTTAGGAGAAAACTCATGCAACCTCATCAGGTGAGCACTCTTGAAATTACCCTCTCCTTTATGTCACTGTCAATTTATTTTTGCTTAGTTCTTTTTCCTTTTAATGAAGAATAACTTGAACTTAAAGTAGGAACATTTGTTCTTTGCTAAACTGGTACAACAACCTGTAAAATAAATAGAAGGACTTCCATTGACTTCAATGAACTTTGGATTGAACCCTCTGTATGTAAAAACTCCATCCACCAAATTAACCTGGTCTCAGGAATGTCAAAAAAGTGAGAAGTCAGTTGGTCAGTGGGTGGAGGACTACTGCTACATCTCAGTAAGAGAATCTGGTGTGGGTGTAGGATGAGAAAGTGGATTTTTAGTGTCAAGAGTAGGACTTTTTTTAGAGCACATAGACATGCAAACTGTTGAACGGTGACAGCAATCCTTTATTCCCTTTTAACGGCTCGTACATTCTCAGGGTTAATGATGAAAACCCAGAGGTCAGCAACATCAGCTATTTTCCTGCCAGTCATGCTCCCACCTCTGAAAATGAATGTAGTGTATGTCAGGTTTTGCTGCTATTAGTTTTGAACTCAGATAATTGTACCAGTTTTGGTACAGAGACACCCTGAAAAGAGAAAATGTCAAATGCAACCTTTTCCTACCTGTAAATGGAATCTGTCTGCCTTCAGAAGGTGATATCACAACAGGCTTCAATTACAAGTTCTCTTTGTAGATAGGACAGTGAAAATTATTTTTAAAAAGCCCCAAAAAACCGTTCATTTTTTTTAAAAATAAACCTTCATAACTTATGAGCTGTTTTGGGAGACACAGCTCACTCCACCTCCACCATAGATGAAATTAAAAGCAACAAAGTTTAAATGGCTGTGTGTACTTACACTGTGCATGATTAACTCTCCAGGAAGGAACCTGCTGCTGCAGGAAGTGACTGAGGAGCCATTTAGTAAGATCTGAAAAAAGTTAGATAATTACAAACAGGAATAGCAGCTTTGCAGTTTTGTTCTTTTAGTTAGGCAGAGATTACAAAGCCTTATGGGGTTCTTTTGTTTTAAAATATAAACTGAGCACCATCTTGGTTTGAGAATTGATCTCTCGTCCTATGGGACAGGATACTGAGTAGTTTTCGTAGGCTGCTTTTCCAGACAAGACCAAAGTCTTGCTATTGTGGTGGGTTGACCCTGGTTGGACACCCAGTGCCCACCAAAGCCTCTCTATCCCTTTCCTCCAGCAGCACAGGGGGACAGGGAATGGGGACCTGGATCTGTTCATCACACATTGTCTCTTCTGCTCCTTCCTCCTCAGGGCAGGGAGGGCTCCTCCTCCTGGCTAAGTCAGACACAGAGCTGCGGAATCAAAGTCTAACTCAGGATTTACTTCACTGAAGTGGGTTCCATGCAGACAGGGCCAGTGTGGGATCCATGTACAAACCAGGTATATCTTATCCAGATAAAATATAGTATGTTCCATTGTGATGAAATATGGTCACTTTATAGAGTAAAAAGTCATAGAATTATTAAGGTTGGAAAAGACCTCCAAGATCAGCAAGTTCAACCTTTAACCAAACATCACCATGTCCACTAAACCAAAATGTGAAGTGCAATGTTTAACCATTTTTTGAACACTTCCAGGGGTGGTGACTCCACCACTTCCCTGGGGAGAATCTGCTCTTCTCCTCTCATGTCCACATATATAAATTTAGATTAGATTTTTGGACATTTACAATAACTGATAATCTTTCTAAGTTGGAAATTTTATTTGATTTTAGAAATTAAATAATTTTAAAGTAATTTTAAAAAAAAAGTATGCTGGCCATCAGTAGCAATGCTGAAAATTTAGCTATATCGTTGTATTAAAGAAGTTTTCACCTCTGAGAGGGGAGAATATTGCCAGAAAGAGGGAAGAGAAGAGAAGAGA
>VZRV01000961.1:0-53307 GCA_013398115.1 Falcunculus frontatus
CTGTCAGGCGAAGTCTCCTGAAGTCAGGGCTCTCAGCATGTGTACAGGCCCTAGAATAATTTTTCACCTCATGTATAACATATTTTGAGGCATAAATAAAAATCAGATTGGTCCCTCTCACCAGGGTTACCCCATCCCAGGTGAGAATCCCTTATTAAACTCCATATAGCTGGTGATTGCCCAGCCCTCTGATTTGTTGAGGTCTCCCTGCAGGGCCTTTCTGTTCTTGAGGGAGGCCACAACTCCTGCCAGTTTAGAGTCTTCACCACACTTAACTTAGTGCTCCTTTGAGTCCTGCATCCAGGTGATTTATGAAGCTATTGAGGAGAACTGGGCTAAGAAGTGAGCCTTTGTGGAACCCCACCAGAGTCAGTTGCTCACCCATCATGTAACACTGTTATCCAGCTGTGGGCTGGACATTTTGTCCAGAAGGATCGTGGCAGAAACAGTATTGAAAGTTTTACTGAAGTCCAGAATGGTTATATCAACATGCTTTCCTTGATCAGCTAGCTGACTTACCCTGCTGTAGAAGAAAATCAGGTTCAACCAGCAGGACTTTCCCCCTCATGAAAGCAAGGGAACCAATGACTGTGTTGTCTTCTAGGCATTTTGCAATACTGCCCAGAATCTAATCTTTTCCATGATTTTACCAGACACTGAAGTAAGACTGACAGGCCTGCAGTTTCCGGGGTCCTCCTTCTTGCCCTTCTTGGAAATCAGGACAATATTTCCCAGTTTCCAGCCAGCTGGGAATTCTCTGTGTTCCCAAGACTGCTCAGAAATCATTGAGGGAAGCTATCTCCTTAAGGATTCTTGGATGCATCTCATCAGGTCCCATGGATTTGTAGAGATCCAGCTGGAGCAGCATATCCCACATAATTTCAGGGTCGAGTGGGAGATGATCATTCTCTCAGTCATGGTCCTTCACCTCAGGGCACTGAGACTCCCTTGGTCCATCATCAATGTTGAAGACAGATGTAAAGTAAACTCCTAATGTAATGTAAACCTCTCATAAAATTAGGTAAAGCAGACTAGCATTAGAAAATCTTTGACTTTAAGAAAACTCCATGGATGTTCTGCCATGTAGCCCTGAGAAAGTGACAAGGGAGTGACAGGTATGGCAGTCATTGGTACAGGTTGCACCTGGGTTTTTGTTCTCTCTTTCTGTGCTTGTTTTAAGATGGGGCTTTTACATAACCGATCACCTAAAGGAGGGCTGTGCTAATGTTTTGACAAGATGCCCAGGGATATATCCACAATTGCCTTAACTGTTAAAAAATGAACTGCATTTGGAAACTGAGTGCTTAGGGGAGTAAGTTAGTTTTTATAAAGCATGTGTTTGAAATTGAAAAAAAAAAAAGACTTAATGCCAAGTTGGAGTGTTATTTGGGAAGTGAAGGAGTATAAAAACCAATCCTAACAGAGTACACATTGAGTTTAAGGTAGCCTTAAACTCAGTCTTTAATAATTGCAATCTGCTACACCCCCTGTGTAACAGATATAATTATGTTAACAGCTTTTCTACTCAGGCACCATATATTTCCATTACGAAGCCAGCCTCATTTAATTAGCATCATGTAGTAAATTAGCAGTTATAAGGACTGCTGGGTACAAGGGAATCTCCATTTTCTCACCATCTACTTAATCCTCAGTCAATGTTGAGATTACTGCATTTACATATACAAGAAAAAATGCTGACATTCTGCTCAGATATTGTGATTCAGTCACTTTATGGACTTGGAAAAAAAAGGTCTTCCGTGAACAGCAGTCCGGAGTACTACTTTCCCATTATATCTTTCTGAGGGGATGCAGAGTGATCACATATACTGAAATTGTTTTTTCTTGTATGTGTTAGAGAGATTGGTTTGTTTTTATTGGAAATAACAATAATAAATTCATAAAGTATAAAAAAATAAGTTTTACATGGCAAAACATGGTATCTGAAAAAAATTAGAAAAACCCCAAACTGTATGTTAAAAATTAGTTTTCAGATACAATGAACATTTAGGTAAGGAGATGATTTTGGATGAAGACATTTCTGAAATGAGCAAAACTAATTTGCATTGTTTCATTATCTCCTTTGTTTACCACTAACTGCAGTTATGATGAGACAAAAATAACTTTTTCTATTAATGTCTGCTATTCTAACCCTGTTCCAGCACATTAGAAAGAAGTGTTCTTTGGAAAATATCTGGGAATATTGTTTTTTTCTTTTTAAACAATTAAACACTTCGGTAATCTTCACAGTACAGAGAAATGCTTAAATTTTATAACATCTGCTTGGGGTGGGAGAAGTTCTCCAGTGGCGTTTTGGTCTCTGCAGAGATGGTGCTGGCAATGGTTCTCATGTCCTACAGCCCAAGCAGAAGACCAGGCTAGACTTTTTCAGGGGAATGAACTGCAAATATTTACAATATCCTCTTTGCACTTGTTGGATAACTACCTATCTCACTGAAACCAATACAAGTTTTATCATTCCCTTTAGAGGGACTTGCTTATGAATTTGTGTGATTTAAAATGATTGCACAGAAGTAATCCTAACTTTTATCCTAATATTTAGAAATTGCAGTACTCAGTTGATTAGTAATTAAGGAATGAATGGATGAATGAATAAATAAGGAATGTAGCTAACTCACAGTAACTTGGAGATCAAAAATACACGGAAGAAAAACAAGAGGGAAGCAATTTTCACCATGTTTAGAGTTACTCTATTTATGAGTTTTCAAAGCAGCAAAATTTTTTGTGCAAAAACCTGAAACCATGGAGGCAAACTGCACTCTGAAAAACCATACTGGTAAATGTGGAAGACAGTAATGTGTGAAAGAGATACTGCTGCCTACAGTTTTGAGTAGCTCAACTGTGAGCTTATATGAGGTTACGCATAAATAAATGATCATTATAAAGTGAAATTGTTCTAACAAGTTTGAGTTAGCTGTGTTTCTGTGGTACAGGCTTTTGATAACTACAAAAGCTTATTTGCAGAAAACTTAAATATTTAATTCGTGGTTGTCACACTCATATCAATGCTTAAGCCAGCAGAATTACTTAGAAACATATAATAGGATAATGATTTTCTTTGGCATTGAGTATTCTTCAGCTGACTAGAAATTAAGTAAAATGCCACTGCAGTTTTTGAAGTAGTTGGGATATTTTTAACTGCCATGTAGTAAATGTATTCATGTTTTACATATGCAATAGAAATTTTAACTTGGATGAGCTGTGGAATCACAATACTGTTGGTTATAACTATTTAAAAAATCTGTGATATATATTACTTGCAACAATTCATGCAAATATAGTATTCCTGCTATTGTTATTGATTTTGAACTTTATCAGACACAACTAGTCTCACACTGGTATACAAAGGATGTCAGAATAGACATTTTCAAGGAATGACAGTAAATCTGCTTAAAATATACATAAAGTGCAAGAATTCTATCATTATTTTATACAGAAGCACCATGTTTTCACATTGGCAAACTCTGCTTTGGGATTTGGAAGGAATAATGAAATAGTTTAAACCCTGAGGGTGGTGTGTATGTTCCCAGTTTCAGGTAGTGGAATCAGAGGGTCCTTCTGTGGGCTTGCCCGTTGCCAGGAAGACAAAGGGGGCCTTACTTTTCTTGAAGCTCCTGGGAACCAGGAAGGCAGAACATTTTTCAGAATTCGTGTGCTTCATGTGGCTGTTTCTCAGCTGAGAAGAAAAGCGTGGCCAGTCATCTCTTTGACTGTGCTGTATTCTGGGGGAACAGCGAGCATTGCAATGATTTTGAAACTTCTCAGTGGGGATAGGATTAAGTAAATGCTGGCAAGAGTTAGAAAATCATTGCTTAGGCATGAACTGTTAGACTGATATGTTCTCTTAGGAAGCAATTGTCTTAATACAACTAAATGGATAAGGACTCTCTTTAGCACCTTAAAATGAGTTTTTTGGAGGACCCTATCGAGTAGGCTGTAGAACAATATAGCAACATAAGCAGATCTACTCAATGCAAGGACTTCTCAACTAATTTTCAGAAAACAGTCTGTTTTCTGTTAAAAACTTCCTGCTATAGCCATTACACTGCAGTTTCTGAAAAAACTACAGGGATTTAGAGCAGAATATTCATTTTGCATAGCTGGAACGTATCTTGAACTATTCTTTTACTGACAGGTAAAAAAGATATTCCTTTATTTTTCATACATGGCAAGGAGGGTTTTGGTTTGATATTTTTTAGTGGATTTTTCCCCCCCCAACTTCAAAATCTTCTCTCCGGCTTTTTCTTATATGTAGTTATTTTGATCAGGGCAATACCATCACACTATGTGTTATATACAGCAGCATTGTCTGATTTTCAAAACTGAAGTCATAGTTAAATTTACCTTCAATTTTGCATATATGAACATGAGTGATTTTTGTACATTATGTAAGTGAAAACTGTCATACTCTGAACTGATTATTATAGTACTTCTAACCCAATAACATAACTAAAAACTGTGACTAAGTTGCAGCTAGAAGGAGTTAAGTGCAAATGGACACAAGAAAAAGATTGATCTTTGAAAAAATTTATAGAAACCACAGTCTCTTAAGGCCAAATAAAAATGTAAGCTAAGATTAAATGCTGTAAAGTAACATTTCATGGCTAATCTTAAATACAGTATTCCCTAAGATTTAAATGTTAATAGTTAGAAATAAAACTTCAATTAAATATTTTAACACAGAAAATATGGATCTCAGACTTTTACAGTAAACGCTTTACATCAGTAATTTACATGGTTTTTTATGGAACAGTTATCATAGGAATAAAAATGAACTTAAAGTTAGCAATAACTGTTAGCTAATATGTATTAATGAAGAAAAAGTAGCAAAATCTAGTGCTGCTGACAAAATCCAGTACAGAGCCCTTTTCATATGAGTGCTTTCTAGATTCAGTAGTCCAAAGTGAGTGTAAATTCTTACATATTTTTCTAATTTCCAAATACTAAAATCTCTTAAATTCTCAGAAATGTTTTATAAAATCTGAAGAAAATTAACTAATTTAATAATAAGGTTAGAAATAGTGTAATATACAAGCTGGACGTTATTTATATTACGGAAAAAAATTAAAATTCCGTCATGTCTCCACATATATTTCACTGCTTTTGCCTTATGAGAAGTAGGAAGAATCTGATGGAAGAAATACCTTGAATAGCTTTTTTTGGTAGATTTTCTTGTGTCTAGGAACATCAACATAATAAACTTGTGTTATTCAAAAGAGCAGAGAAGACATCCATAAAGTAAATTAAATTTCTAAATTAAAAAATTCCATATCATCCTGGAGTTTAAGATATTTGAAAAGAATGAGATGTTTGATGGAGAATTAACTACTACTAAATTTTTCAGTTTCAGTTACAATGCTGGCAAGGCTGCCTACATGTGGGCTAGCCTAAAAGTATATGATGATAGCTTTTTTAGATGGATATTTCGACCCGAAAGGATTTGCACAACAGGATTTAGTAAACATTCTCCTACCTTAGAGGTAACCTAAGACTTTATTTGCTTGATTTGTTTTCATATTTGCCTAAAAAAATGGAGAAACGGCTTTTCTCTGATTTGGAAATATCTAAGGAAATATGTGAAACCTTTTTTAAAAAAAGGCAAGAAATAATTTGACATTTTGACAATTTTTTTTTTTTTTTTGAAATGGCTGAGCCTTATTTTAAATCTGATCTGCAGAGGTAGTTCAATACATAGTTAATCAACCTTCATATATCTTGTAAATTAAACCCCCTCACTGCACATTCTGTTACTTAAATACAAATTGTAGTTTTTACTCAATAACATGTTCCAATTATGTGATTTCATGTACAGTACTATCTTTAATTAAATAATTAGGACAAGCAATTAGAATTTTTAGGTATCTATTTGAAGATGTTTATGAACCTCTTCCTGGCACTAAAATTGTTTAAAAAATAGTTCCTTACAGATATAAATGTGAATCTTTTAAAGTAACTAAAGCAAATAACATTTTTGAACACATATGCCACAAAGCAAGTAAATTCATTGCATCAGAAAGCAATCTTTTTCATTTGCATGAAGCTACTTACATGTGTAAAGGGAAATAATTTTTGTGAGTAATTACTGGATTGATATTTACTGTGTTTTCCAGTAGTGGTTGTTCAGCTTCCAGAATTTCTATATTTCATAACCCTAGTCCCTCAACTTTGAGATATTCCTGATACAGTTCAACTCCTGATTTACAGAAAACCCCCGCTGAGCATATCAGGAGTATTTGCTGCATTCATGCATAAGAATATTTTTCTATTAGCAGAGAGTTGTCCAAATTTTAAGGTTCATAATAAAATCCCTGCTTCATAGTAGTGAGATATTTATAGTAAAAGTTAGCTAGAGGGCAAGAAAGGAAAACAGAAAAACAACACAGAATTCTGTTTATTTATCAGGGAAAAGGGTATTTAATAACACGAGGTTGTATAGGGTCACACTGGTTCATCCCAAAAAGTTTATTTACTGCTTTAGAAAGTTGTCAAGAGTTGTTTTTATTCAGCAAGGACGGAAAATCCATGGCAACAGATGACCCTAAGACTATTTACTAAAATTTTAAAGATAGGTAAAAGAAAAGCAAGCACAGAAGAAAGATTAAACAAAGAACTGCAAGAACATTTAAAGGACTCCTAAGTGTTATCTCCACAAAGCTTCATTAAAATAGCTCTTGGCTAGTAAATACATCATTTGTCACATATATTGAGAGTTTTAATAAATGGTCACAATGATAAAAGCAATTATACCACAAACTTTGCAATGCTGGATAAGAACAGTAAAATTATGAAGGGCAATGAGTCTTTAGTCATCAGAGAGATACTGTTACAGGCAAGTGTGGATCATAATGAATCATTTCTTCATTTATCTGTAGGTAGTATTCTGTTATGTGAAAATGCAGACTACAACAGCCTTATAACTGAGGGGAGTTCCTGGAAACACCAGCTGACCTGTTAAGGTCGCTGTCTATCTTTTGCTCGTGTAACACCAGGGTGCAGGAAAAAAGTCATAATCCAGGCTCTAGTTCTGATGGAAAAGCACAGTTAAAGAGGTAGGTGTACAACTGACATCAAGTCTACACATCTGCAAAACAGTGCAACACTTAACTAGGTATTTTAATAGTAAAGGAAACTCCCCTCTTTTTGAATATTTATAATATTTCTGTGTAAGACCTCTGAGAGAATTATATAACATGGATGTTAACAGATGAATAATGGTGCTTCATAGGAGCAGCTGTGTCTGAAAGGAGTGAAGGGAACAACACAACCCTCAGAAGTGTATTCCTTATGATCTGACATACCAAAAGCCAAGGTACAGAGCAGCTTTGTGAACTGCTAGTGGTTTTTAGGAGCTGTGGCTAAAAAGGGAATTCACCTTGTTAAGGAAATGTCACCTTTTTAGTGTCAAGAAAGGGCCTCAAATCTCTGTGTGTCTGTGTGTGTAACAACGATATTCACATCTCAGATTGGTTTGGTTTGGGTTTTGGCGTTGGGTGTTGAAATCTGATTGATTTCTCAGGAAACCTGCTTTCCCAAGCAGATGGTGTGCTGGAGATTTGGACAGCATGGTCAGACACATTCTCAAGGACATAGCCTCAGTTCTAAGACCTGCATGGGCTTCCTTCCCTTCTGCTTCTAGTTTACAAGTGTAGTATTTAAATTCTGTAAAATCTGTGTTTTTCAGAATGGTGTTTCACTGTAATGTTTAGAGTCCGTGTTAATTGCTTTGGCTCTGTGCACCATGTTAATATTTTTGGAGCTGTGTAAGGAAATCTTCTACCTATGCTCATAAGGGTTTTCTTTCTTTGACTGGATATCCTACTGCTTCCTATCTTATAAAGCTACATGTTGTGCCAAGAGATTAGTGTGTGTCTTCCACACCTTCAAATGACGTTTTAGTGAAATGTCAGTGGTGCATAAAATGCACTTTCACATTGGCATTAATTTAATGTTTTTGCTTTTGATCCCATATGGTAAACTTTTACAACTCCTAATTACTGTGAGTTTAACACATAAAGAAGTTTCATTTTAGAAAGTCTTTCTGAAACAGACTCTTTAACTGCATGGGCTCATTATGCTGCTGTGGCTCAAGCAGGAATTCTGTATGAGTGAAAATTATTGGCTGCTGTTTATATATTGTATAAATGCTATATTTATCCCTGACACTTCACTGCTTAACTATGCACATATGCATGAAATCTGGCTCCTAAGAGCCCATTTGTTCCAGCTGTACTTCTATGAGACCATCATTTTATTTCTGACATCAAAACTGGTTGCTGTGGAAATGATCATGGAACAAAGCTTCAGATGAGAAGAAAATATGGACTCAAAAGATAATGAAAATTCTTATTTTCATTAATGATTTTCTTGATGGAGTGTAGGGAACATTTATAAAACTTGTGATGCCAAAGTCAGAGAATAAGATTAAAATTAAAATTATCTTTGTAATTTCAAGAAGCCATCTAAGAATCAACAAGAAACTCTGTAAAGGCATATGTAAAGTAGAACACAAAAGCGTGTTTTAGAGCAGGGAAAATGACTCAGTGCAGCAGAACTTCAGAAAAAAAAAAAGATCTGCAGAACCTTGAACTCTAACACTTATTTTTAAAACAACACAAATGTGATTCTGGAATGTATTAACAGCGAAGTCATATAAAAGGCCTGGAGGTAATTATTCCATGCATGTGACCTTTTGAGAGATTTTGGCTTTCTATACTCTAGTTAGCTAGAAATACCTTTTGTGATAAATTTGAGCATCGGGGAAGAGGAAAGAAGAAAACAGTCAGAGATTTTGAAAATATGACTTCCTGGGAAAAAAAAAGGGTTTTTTTAAGTCAATAAAAAAAAAAAGAAGACTACAGAAGGACATGCTAATAAAGATGTACATCAGCTTTGCTTGAAGGAGGATAAGAACAAAAGGGCTTAATTTACACCAAAGGAGATTTACCTTAGGTATTAGAGAAAAGCCCACAAGCACAATAACCAGTCTTTGTGGTAAATCACCGGAATAGATTGTCCTTGTAGATTAACTTATGAAATCATCTTCTCTGGGGTCTTTAAGGAACAGATTAGGCAAACTAATACCAGTGTGTTCCTTGTGCACTTGATTCCAAGTCAGTGTCAGCTAATGTTTCAGGTGATCTGTTGAAGTTCCTTCTACCTCTACCCTTCCCTTAGATACAATGATTTTTAATTATTATTTTAAAGCAGATACCATACTTTCCTAAGTTATATAAAAATACTTAAGGCATGCAGTTATTTTTTAATTTTTTGTTTAAATAATTTTTATCTAGACAGATGCAAAAATCGAGTCCCTTCTCTCCTCCCCACCAAAAAAAACCCCTTATGGGGAAACCCCGGAAGAAAAATGAGAGAAAAAAGTGAATAGTTTGAGGCACTGGCCAAAGAAGGCAATATCAAATGACACATAGAATAGTAAATATTTCTGTTGGAAATTGTAAACTCTATAAGATTCTGGATTTCATCAACCCTTCAGTTTAAAAACAGAGTTGACATAATTTGAAAATGTAAAAAGATGCAAATAGTTGTAGAAAATTCTTCTTTGATTTTCTTTTCAACGTAAATATAAATGCTTTATTGTGATACTCAGGTGCCCCGGTTTTAGTATATGGTAACACTTCTGCCAGAATACGAATTGTTAGGGTTTTTTCATTCGATATTTAGCCCAAAAGGCTTTGAGAACTGCTAGTTTTCTCATGAACAAATTGGTTAATGGTAGGAATAAGCTATCTGCATTTCAGAATCTCCTGTAATACAATGACAAATTTTGATCAATTTTACATTGCAGAAAACATTCTTAAGCAGTATCAGCCTTACAAAGTTACAGACATAGTTTACAAGACAAAATATATTTTATTTTTATTCAGAACTTAGATTTCAGCCATGATTCCTATTAAGAGAAATTAATTTTCAGACTCTGTGATAAGGACTTGATCATCAAGCAGTTGCTTCTGTGTTTCTTGTTCTTTATCATTTTTGTTCTGCTTTTATAGTATCTGCAAGAACAGATATTACTCACATTTCTGCAAATTTTTTGTAAGTAAGAATCACAGTAGCAATAACTGTGCAAATTATCCGTCTGTGATCTGCTTTTATAACCACACAAATGATCCACAGCAGTTTTCTTTCCCACAGAATTGCTTGGGAACTGAGCTATTTTGCCTCTGAAATTAACTCTGAAGGACTATACAGCTCAAGGGCTGTACTAGAATTAGTTATTTACTAATATAGAATGAGTGAGTCAAGGAATGAATCTTCCATCTGCACATAAATTATGGATGAATGAAACAATAAAAGCCTCAAGATAGGAGACTTTTCTTCCATATGGGAGAAACTTAGGGCCAAGTATACTAAAGTTTTATGTCAGTACGAAATTGGCACCAGTGGCCAATTTTCTTTTAAAACTGAACAAGTTGTTGCCAACTTATTTAAGAGGTC
Organism: Falcunculus frontatus; assembly: GCA_013398115.1. NCBI lineage: Eukaryota > Metazoa > Chordata > Aves > Passeriformes > Falcunculus > Falcunculus frontatus. The sequence continues at coordinate 10,474 of VZRV01000961.1, forward strand.
TAGTACCACAAAAACAGCTACAAAACTGTTCAGGAAACAGCTGTTCCGAGGGACGGCTGTAATCATTAAAAATATATTTACTATCAGGGCAATTGTAGATGCAGAATTAGCACTTGTTTAAAGTCTAGGACACAATTTCATTCTAAGTGAGTAATAAAATGGGGTTTTACAAATATATTTAGAGTTTTCCTCTGATATGTAAAGCTTTAAAAAATATGCTTCCATACAGTACATATGAGGCTGAACTTGTCACAGATATTGAAAGAGGTAGTAGCGGTCTCAAGAAATACGAAATAGTGTGCAATATACTTGGAATGGATTGTAGTTTGCACAGTAATAATAATCATGAAGGCAATGAAAGTTGTGTTTGGCTAGAACAAGGTCTCTGTACACGTACCTTGAAAGTACTATTTTGAATAAATGGAGAAAAAGCAAAATGCAGGAATGTGGCTGGCTCAACTGCACTAGCTGCTGTTATTAAAGAGATTCAGCCCTAATCCTTAAGAAGAGGAGGAAGAGAAGAGATATCTGGAGAGGAAGAACTTACTTTCTTCAATCACTGGGAACTTCAGACTAATGTAAGTCTTACTGATCTGTCCATCATATCACCTTAAACTTTTTTGGCTATATCTGCCACCAAAGTAGGAATCTCCAGTATTTAGGAAGTCTAACTCATCAAATGTCTTTTTCTGTCTTATTTTCTCTTCTTGACACCTCTCTAACAGCTGTGGTTGTCATTTGCAATAGGCAAATGACTGACCAAACAGAATTTTCTGTAATATTATTAGAGAACAGCAAACAAGATGGTATCAGCTGGCAATAAATGAACAATTATTCTAACACAAATTGCACAGATAATGTGACTGCTGAAGACTATAGACTCTTGTTGCATTGGCTCCAAAAATCAGCCATGCATTTTCAGTAACCTGCTGTTTCTGGTGGTTCAGCTGTAGAAGACCTGGGCTAAATAATCCTATCAGCTGTTAGGTTCCTAGTTTCCAGATTGCCTCTGTCCATCAAAATGAGTTTAGTAGAATTGCATGACAAAAGCTTTGTTGCATAGTTTTTCTCTCAGCTCTCCTGATTCTTCTGGCCCTAGGTGGACTTCCCGTAGCCTTCCTGATTGTTCATTATTAGATGTTCTCCTGTAAGTGCCTCTGATGCAGTTTTAGGCTACTATCCGTGCTCCAGTGTACATAGCATCTCCCAGGGCTGGACCTGGCACCCTGAACATGTGACTCTCTCTTTATGGTACTTTCGTGATGATAGAACTATCTTCTGGTTGATTCTCATCTGGTATAACTTGGAAAGGTCTAATCCTTGAACTGCCAGTTTAACACCACCTCAGGATCTGATTCAAATAAGGAATTGAAACATACAAACCTGAATGTCTTAGGTCAAGTGCCCGGAAGAGGTTTTACATTGAGCAGGGAGAGATGCTGCCTTCTCTTCAAACAACTCAGTGTTCAGGTACAAGTTGGTTTGTACTGGTTTTGTCTTCATACATCTTGGATGAGAACAACACATAACAAAGGGCCTAACGTACCAATTTATTTCAACACCAATATCAGATGAGAATTGCGGTAAAAATGCCCAATTCAGCTTCACACTTTTCAGTATTTTCATTCATAAGGAAGTATACAGACAAACTGTTTCTGTAATAATGCTATCACATATTTTTGAAATTATTAAATAATTTCATATAAATTGCAAATACAATAATTCTCTTTACATTTTATTTCCTTAATATTTTTTGTAGCTCCAAAGTGGCAGGAAAAAAAAAGGGTCTTATTAAATAATTCAACTTTAAGATTTCGGTAGATACTGCGCCTGAGTTATGAAAATAACAAAATGGATTCAAGCTATCTGGCAATCCCTAAGCTGACGAAAAATTGCTTTGAAGATTAGTGATATACAGTACTGTATGAGCAAGAACAGTCATAGCACAGATCCCACTGACAGTCCACTTGTCATCCTTCTGCTACGTCTGTGTCCATTTACCACTTTTCTTTGGCCATCAGCAGCACCATGAAGTCAATTTATTATCCAATTTAGAATGTTGACATCAATAATGCAGTGACTCACTAAACTTCTGTACATTTTTATGATTTCATTACTTACTTACTTTCTAACCTTTTATGCCAGTAGAAAGGAAAGTATTCCTCAAATCCAGATAGCAAGTTATTTTTGTCTGCTTTGACTTTCATTAAAATTTCCTTGCATAAAGTAATTAGTAATATGTGTAGCTACTAACCTGCCCAAACATTGTACCATTTTTTTCTTACTAGAGTAGAAAGGTGCCTTGATTTTTGTTTCACACACGCAATTTTGAAATAGTTTCTATTTTTGATCAGACCTTGAGTTGGTGTAAGTTGCTATAGTTCACAGAAGCTCTGCAAGTTCACACTTGGTGAAAAATACGCTTTTTTCTTAAATATGGATGAGGTTTTTATTTCCTTCCAGTCTTAACATGTGTAAAGATAATAAAAATAGGAGATGATTTCGCTGAATTATGTCAACTTTCAAATGAACACTAACAAATAAAAAAGGATGTGAAATGCAAATCTTAACTTTCTCCAGTTAGCAATTTCTGATTGTTTTTAAAATCTTGCTATGTTTAAGTCGTCATTTTATGTCTTCCTTTAGAATTCTGAAAAATAGAATTTTTTATTAAAACATTTAGTTATGAATTTTTCATGTTAGCCGAATAAATTATCTTTGCTTTCATAATGAAAAAGATTTTTATCTTGTTAAATATAAGGTATTTCAAGTATAGAAAATGCACCAAACTCTGACTAATCATTCAGCAAAGGGCAGCCAATAAAATTTTTATATCACAGTTTTTATTGGAAAGAAATCCACATTATAATCCATCTCTAACATAGTAAGTGCTGAACAACTTGAAAATAACTTTTTTTTTCTTTAACTTAATACATGTCTACAAGCATCCCAAATGAAGTCTGCATGAAAAGAACTGTGGAAGGGTTTAAGGATGTTTTAGTTAGGCCTGTTTAAATATTGAAATAAGAAAGCTAAAATTTAGCTATAAGTGTCTAATTCTGCAGTGGATTAAACTGCATGCTGTATTTTTACACTGTGGTCAGCTTTCCATCTAAGATCTTTGCATTCTTTAATCACATATAATAATTCTTTCAGGCAAATTGCTGCTGGGAAATGGAAAAGATGGAATGGGAAAAAGAAGAGAAGCAATGGTGAGAGTTATCACCTCATAAAGTTTTCAAATTCCTGGTTTTCTCAATTCTGAACTCCTAATTCCATGAGAATTTTACTGATGAGATACAATATATTTTGTTCATCTTTTCTTGCACTTTTTGATATGAAGATGTGCTGATTTTGAGGTCACATACATATATGCGTTCCAGAGTTTTATCTTTTTACAATTTTTCTGATGAGCTTTCACTGAAATGAGTTTCAACTTTTTCAATAAGAGTATGTGGAAATTCTTCACACCACAATTATATTATGTATTGTCAAGCTGCCTTAAACACTGACATTCAGCTGGCATAATGAATCCATTCTTTCATTGATAAATATTTCTTGGTCTTGCTTTGTAAATGACACTACAGGACGTGTTTTGTCTTTCCAAGAGAGTTAGAGAGCTGGTTATAATGAGTTTTTTCACATCTGGAGAGATAAAGACTGGATGGTGATATTCTGCCTCCTGAGGCAATGACAAGAGCCCTCTTTCCATTCTTCAAGATAAAGAAAGTGGTGCTATCAGAGAAAAAGAAGTGCAATAGAAATGTTCACCCTTTGAGGGGAAGTCTTGGAAAGCCAGTTTTTACCATTGGTCCTGAAGCTTATTTTGGATGTATACTCATATATGCCCTATGCTCGATTAATTGAGAAAAGGCTCTATCCTTCCCTAAGGTTATCAAACTATATCTTTGTTTGCTTTGATTTGGATTAGAAATGCTTTCTGACAGTGCAATCTTGGTGTCTGCATAATTTATTTAAAACTACAAAAGAAACCCCAGGAACACAAGAATGTGAGTCTGCCCATTTTGACTTATAAAGCCTACAAAGCTCATCAGTACAGAGTGTAGGGTAACATTGAACTGATTTTTCTGTGAATTTTCCTCCCTAATAATATGATTTTCCTTCCAGACAAAACGGAATCAGAGAATAACCCAGTCTGAAAGGGAGCTTTGGAGGACACCTAATTCCCAATTCTCCTCCAAGCAGAAGTAGCTCCAAAGGTTAGTCAGGTTGCATAGCACATAGTCTATCTATTTTAAAAGACCTATGAAGATCGATATTGTACAGTCTTTTGAGGAGATATGAGCTTGACCACTCACATTGTGAAATGCTATTTTTGTTCCATCTAGTTGAAATTTTACATGTTCTGACTTGTTACTGATGCCTTTCATCCCCTCTCTGTGCATGCCTGGGAAGCATCTGACTGCCTTCGTTATAGCACCCCTTAAGAAGCAGAAGGCAGCAATAAGATTTGCCTTCAACATCTGCTCCAGGATGAACAGGCAGAAGTGTTTCCTCTGTGTCTCCTCAGGTGTAATGTAGTCCGGCTCTCTAACCATTCTACCAGCCATCTGCTGAGCTCTCATTTGTGGCAGTGGGGAATCCACAGCAGTATGTCAAATGTGGTCTCTCTAGTGTGGATTAGAGTGGAGTAATTACTTTCCTTAAGCTGCTATCTGTGCTTTTGCTAATTCAGCCCAGGATGTTATTGTAAGGTAGTGCTACAAGCTCACAGTGAGCTAATAGGATGACTGAGTTCCTTTTTGAAAAATATAACACTAGCTATTTGGCCCTCAGCTGCATGCAGCTAGTCCATCCCAGGTGCAGGACTTTGACACACTATTTGAGGTAGATACTTGAGAGTTAGTTTTATAACTCCATTTCGTCATGCACAGAGTCTTATTGATGATTTAGTTGTGAAGAACAATGGTTTCACATCTCTAATACATATTGTATTACAACAAGTTACACTGTTATTTGCAACTTGTTTATCTTGGCAACTTGTAAAAGTACTTTGTACTGTACTCTTTACCTGTACTTTGTACCTTTACATCTTATATAATAGAGTTAGTAGACATATACGTGTGTGATTAGGTAAGTATAACTTGAAATGTGTGTTAATTTATGCAGCTTATGAAACTGCATCTAGTGATGGGCTACCAGCATTCTCTTTTCCTAGAGTACCAGAGAATAAAATGAAGACTTAGACACACTTTCAGCAGGCAGTTTCTAACTATTGAACATTGCACCTGTCCAAAGTGTGACAGCCAGTTTTTCCAGAAGAATGCCATAGAAGACAATATCAAAGGCCTTGCTGAAGTCAGAGTAGACTACATCCAGAGTGTTTCCCTCATCCACAGGAAACAAGTGCACAGCTATCCCAGCAGCGATTATGGTGACTTGGAGCTGCCATTGCCCTCTCAACATGTCTGGAAGGCTTGAAGTGAAATGCAGCTGGGACAGAATGAGGGCTGTGCTCCAGTCATAAAAACTTCTGCTTGTTCTTCTTGGTATGCTCAGGCAAGGGTTAGGGGAGCTGTGCTGTGATCGAGTCCCCTGGGCCTGGATACCTGTTGTATTGTCTCCTGTACCATGGTGATCCTGTGATGTTGCCTAGCAAAATTCTTACGTAGGATGACATGTAATATGATCTGTTTGTGCAGAAATAACACTGATGTTTCAGGGTGAGCTCATACTGCAGAAAACTTCAGCCTCTCACTACAGCAGAGTCAAACGCTTCATGCAGATGATTGTGTTGGCTCATGCCTTCCAGATCTGTTGCATTTCTATTTGTGCCTTAAAATCTGGCTGCTGGGGCTGAAGGGGCCTATTGGGACAGAGTGGCATCTGCAACTGGAGCTAAAGATAGGACATTCTTCAGTGACATTGAATGTGACAAGTCCTGCCCACTTGGGTCTGTGGAGCCTCTTTGCAGTTTGCCGCAATGTTTACCAAATAATGCTTTTATAGTCTTTGATGTGGGCAGACGGAATGCCTTCCAAATTCAACCCAGAAATGGTTCTCTTAATAGAAATGAAGTGACATCTTCAACATTTTCATATATTAGGTGGTCTTATCTTCTGAGGGCAACTCAGAACCACTCTTACTGTGAAAAGATGTTTAGCACATGACAGAACACTATTCCAGGTGGTATGAGATGTCATCCATAGCTTGTTCCAGAAAATGGTCCCTCACCATTGCAGGATCTTCCCCCTCTCTTTGATATTCATGTCTCTCCAACTCATGTCTCAGTATGTTGTTTTCATCTCTTGATGTAACATTTCTAGGTGCTTTGAGAAAATATTGTCACGTGTCTCTTCCTCCCATTTGCTGAAGTGTCTATGGAAGATGTATTTAATATTTCTGAGACGTAATTTGTACAATTATAATAATATGTAATGACAGTTAAATGACAGAAACGGAATACCAGAATTTTGTAACCAAATGGACTGAATTAGAGGATGGCAACATTATACTTTTTGGAAGGTCTAGAACAAACCATTGCGACCATCAACTATAGAAGATGCAGTCAGTAAAAATTCATGGCTTAAATCGATAATTTTCTTCACAACAATCATTTTGTGACTTTGGGTGAGTTGCTTATTGTACTTAAGTATCAGTTTCCTTATTTGTATAAACTTGAAAAAAAATTTCTATGTAACCTGCTACACAATGTGAATTGACATGAAATGCTTCGTGATTGCTACCAACTATAACGATCATCACGCATCTGGAAACCAGGATTTAGGAAAACATAGCCTCCCAGCATTATGGAATACTATGCTTAATCTCTATACATAGCATTTCTCTAAGTCAAAGGGAACTGAGAAATTGAAAAGTGGCATATTCTCAGAATAATTCTTTCAATTTCTAATGGCATAGGAAGTTGAAACTAATCCTGAAATTTGAACTTTGAATCTCCATATGTAATCCTTAAGTAGAAATATTAGTTGGACTTCAGAATTTGTAAAATACTTAAGCATATAAATTGAGAAAGTTTATAGGTGCAAAGACAATTAATTATTCTCAGAATAGTGCTGCTGCAACAGGAAGAGCTTGCAGGGAGTGCATTAGTAAAGTATTGCAGATATGTTTTAAAATCAGTCTAAGACAGCCATCTAGATTTATCTAAAGTCTGTGAAAAACACCTATATTGTGTAGGTTGAATTTAGGTAGGTTTTTAGAGTCATATCTCTACTGCTGGTGATGGATTTGTATGCTACCAGACTGTTTCCCGTAACAGCCCTCGAGTCTCTGCTTGACCCTGGAGACACCTACAATACTATACTGCCTAAATTTTTATTTCTGACCTTGTACAGAATTGACTTGTTTTTGGCTTCAGTGTGGAGGTTTGACTCCAGCCTTTGGTCCCACAGGAATTCAGAAACTAGAAATTTTCTAGCAATTCTATATGCTGGTTCCAGTTCAGTAAATATTATCACATTCCATCTACTGTGCAGAGCCCAAAAAACCAATTATGGCTCTATATGATTTTATTTCTAAGGCGTGTCACAAGATGTAAATGTCTTCCTTAAAACTTAAAAGAAGCATACATCCTTAGTTTTCTTGAAATATTCTATTTTGATCAAGTGCTTCCTTTTTCAGCTTCTGTGTTACTTTTAACTCACAGGTATTCTTGGTTCTACAATATATATAATATTGAACCACCTGTGGCTTCTAAAGGTTTTTGGGGTCCCTGGTGAGAGACAATAGAGTTTTCTCATCCTGCAGTCAGTCAGTCAGCATGGTTGTATCAGACCCGTGGTTCATCAGACAACAAGGCGGTGTGTGTTTTCCTCTCAGAAAGAGAATTTTGGAGGTATTACAGTTTGTGAGCATTTGGAAAATATGGGGGAATAGAAATTTTTTGGAATATGATGGTGAAATTGAAGGGGTAAAGGTGTTGTGGAGGTACACAATGGTGCATAACGAGATAAAGGATGACATGGCAGAAACTGGGATTTTAAAATGGTCCAGCAGTTATGGCTCTTTTGGAAAGAAAGGAAAGATGGGAGAAATTATTTTACAGGGATGCAGGCCATCTGTTAGGAGAAGAATGTTAAGAGTGGAGTGTGGAGTCACTGAGTAGACTTGAGGGAATCCTAGTAATGGGGAGGAGGGAGGGAGGGAGGACAGGAGAATGTGTAATTGTGGGGACATGTTATCTGATGGTATTCAAACTGGCTTGGACTACTGACTCCATTGTTCCATGTTTCTTTTTGTGTTACGATTGTGGCATATATTCTATTTGATTATATGACTCCTTGTTCTTTGAAAGGTACAGCAGCATATACAGATGTTACAAGGGAAAAGATTTTCAGCATTTTCCCTGAGAGTTTCTTCTCCAGATGTCTGATTTACAAGGCACGGTGCAGCCACATAACTTTACAAGGTTTTGAGGTTTAGATTGAACTACTTCCCTGTATAAATATTATTTATTAAACTAGTATTTGGTATAAATATAAAATAAACATCATAAACATTACTCAAGATATGCTAACAAAATACAATCAGCAAAGGGTTAGAAGAAATCTAACTAATTTTTTGATAACAAAATAAATCATAAAAGAATAGAATATGCTGAGTTGGAACGGGCCCATCAGGATCATCGAGTCCAGCTCCTGGCCCTGCACAGGACAGTCCCAAGAGTCACACCATGTGCCTAAGAAAGTTGTCCAAATGCTTCTTGAACTCTGTCAGGCTTGGTGCTGTGACCACTGCCCTGGGGAGCCTGTGCCAGTGCCCAAACACCCTCTGGGTGGAAAACTTCCTCCTGATATCCAACCTAAAATTCCTCTGACACACCTTTAGGCCATTCCCTCAGGTCCTGTCACTGATCACCACAGAGAAGAGATCAGCGTCTTCCCCCTCCTCTTCCCCTCACAAGGAAGTTGTAACTGCCATTCCCCTCAGTCTCCTCTTCTCCAGGCCGAATAGACCAAGTGCTCCCAGCCTCTCCTTATATGGCTTCTCCTCCAGACCCTTCATCATCCTCATGGCCCTCCTTTGGATGATCTCTAAAAGCTTCATATCGTTCTTATTTTGTGGTGCCCCAAATGCCCCCAGCACATGAGGTGAGCCCACCCCAGTGCAGAGCAGAGGGGGACAGTCCCCTCCCTGGCCCAGCTGGCAGTGCTGTGCCTGGTGCCCCCCAGGGACACTCTTGGCCCTCCTGGCTGCCAGGGCACTGCTGACTCATGTTCAACTTGCCATTGATCCCTTTCGACTCCCAGATCCCTTTCTGCAGCTCTGCTTTCCGGCATCTCATTCTCCAGTCTGTGCACACCGCAGGGTAGCCTGTTATGTTACATATAAAAGCTGTAAACTTGGTAATGAAACTCACTCAGTGGCAGAAATGTTCAAAAGTAGGAAGCATGCTCACCTAAAGGTAATAATTAGAACACAGACAGTACGTGAGTTAGCACAATGGCTTTCCAAAAGTATAAACCCTATATGATTAGTATTAGCAAAATTTAAGCACTATGCGGTTCCAATTGCTCTAGTTGCAAATACTGGACCAGTTTTCAAAGCTGAAGCAACTTTTATATTTATTATTTTTACACAATATATGTAAGTTTTCTATAGAATATTTTATTATTAAACTTCTCTCATTTTACAATTTCCTGCAAGTGGCCCTTGAGTTTTACAGTCTTAGCTTTTATTTTTGTAAAAGGCTTGTAATTGAAAAGTATAATTTGCTTTTAATTTTTCCTACATTTTTATAGAAAACTAGTTACATTTCTTTCTCTTTTGAACTTTTTAAAGTAAGATATATTTGCTAGTTGCAGTCAGAGTCCATCACCTGCTTACATGCTTTTAAATTAATGTAATTACCAATAACCACTTAATTTTCTTTTCGGTCCTGAATATTTTCTGGACATTACTATGAAGAGTTCAGTCACTTTCCAAAGGAATTGAATCTTATGTGTGAATATAATTTATGTAAAGCATGAGAGGGAATTTATGATAGGTTTGAAGAGATGCACACCTGGGATGTGCCTAAATTAGTCCTCTGTTTCCTAGACATATTCAGTAAATTTCTAAAATTTGGAGATTGTCAGATGTATCAAAAATCCTTAAAGATATCCTGTTTTCACTGTAATATGATGGAATATGAAGTGTCTCCTATTCCAGGGAAGGCATTGTGTCTCTCTTTCTCTCCTTACAGCTCAATAAAATTTATTGCCAAGCACAGCTCAGATAGTTTCTGCATATTCTTCAGTTCTAAATTAACATCAAATTCTGATTAAAATTCCCATTTCCCTTAAAAATCTGGAAGTTTTCCATTATATTGAATAATATCAGGTGCTGCTAAAAGAGTATCTTCTGTTACACCAAGTCCCTGTCCAGAACAAGGCAAAAGACGTAGACATAAAACATTCAAGCTGAATCAGAGAACATGCTTAGAAGGCAAAGGCAGAAGAGGTGAAGCTGTCTATGTAGAGTGTCCTCTTAGGATGCTGAAAACTGAAAGGAAATTAAGAGAAGCAGAATTAAAATGAGGTAGGAAACAGCCCTGTTTGGAAGGTAGGTAAGCTGAAAATGTATAAAATCTCTTCTTTTTCTTGATGCTTTAAACTTTAGTATTAACAATAAAAAAATTACCAAAAAAAAGGAGGACATTGGAACTGTTGCTTACCAGCCAGGTAAAATCTCCTGATTTGGAGATTTTATTTCCAGAAAATTTAATTATTTGTCTTTGTGGGTAGACACGAAAATGTAAGTGAGTTCTCTTGATAGATCTTGGCCTAAAAATTATTATGGGTTTGGCAAACAAAAATGAAACTGAATTAGCTGTCCTATAATTTCACTTCTGTGGTCACAGCTCTGAACCATATAGGCATGAACAGCATGTACTTTTACTTCTTGAAAATACCAGCGTTCAGCTGCTTGGGAGACAGTGCTTGGCTCTGCTTGTCATGTCATTATTTTAAGATGTGAACCAAGTGTATATCAAAACACTGCAAGGAAGAAATTAGAGCCCAGCAATGCCTGTCCTTTTTGTCCTCCACATGTAAACATAGTTGAACAACTTAACTGTGGATATTATATCTGGTTTCACTGTAGCTTGAACAGAGAAGATTGACCACTGGAGAACAAAGGAAAAATTATTCCAGCTAAATTTCTGGATTTAGGATTAAACTGTACACAGTCACATACTCGCGGTTTTTCTGTGTCTAAATTCTCCAGTGGACTTCATCAACTAACAGATTAAAATAATATGATCTAGTCTGACCCATCAGAAATAAATAAAATTTTAAAGGGTCTCTAGTCACAAGCATAACAGGGTTTTGTTTCATAAAAATCATGCTCAGCTATTTGTGATAGTAAGAATGTGGAGACAGAAGATATTACAGAAATGTAGAGGCTTTTGCTTGACCTTTTCCCCTTGTACAAGGTAACTCAAGCTCTGGTGTATCTCACACAGAAATAATTCTTACTTTGCCAGGTTTCCAAAATACCAGAATTGTTTCTCCAAGGTATCTGGAGTCAAGTCATGCTCAAATACATTCCATTAGCCATGATATTCCTAATTCAGGGGTTATGTAGCCACAGCTTGTGTGTAAAAGCTATTCACTAACAGTGTGTGTATAGTCAGAGAAACTGATAGAGATGGCATTGCTATTTGCTTCTAGTGGAATGAACATGACACTGTAGGACCCTTAAATATGTCCTTTCTGCTCAGGAACATTTTAAACATTAAGTTCATTCACTCAAATATTAAATTATCTTGCCGAAGTGGTGCAATGTTAAAAGATACACTTAATGGGTTAGTTCTTCAGAAATCTAGTTACCCATGCCAATGTTATAAAGAATAGGTCACAAAAAAGAAGATGCAAATTATGAAGTAGAAGGAGTCATCTTAATTAGTCATCTCATTATGCACAATGAATCAGGTACTCAAGTATAGTCTTCTTAAGAGAATACTGAATGTATTAATCTGCTTTTATGCAAAAGAAAGGTTAAGACTGAAAGGCTCAAAGCCGAAAGAGTCCTGTAATAAAATTTGTACCTCCAAAACTTTCAAGAAGAGAAAAAGACTCTAGCATCACATTTTTTGGATAAAATAATGAACAAGTTCACCATTCAACAGATCTTGTCTCCACTTCATAAGTTTTAAAGTTTCAATAAAGATGTTTTACTACTATTATTATAGAAATTAGGGTCTTAAATGGCATACATAAGTAGAAATCTCAGCTTTTCCTATTAGAGGCAGAGACATAGATTGGTTTCTCTGGATTTGAAATGATTTACAGGTTGAACTCTAAGGGTGGGAACATTTAACTTTTTTGTCTAATCTGTTCACTTTTTCCCAGTTTTTGTAAAAGTATTTACACTTTTTAGAACTTTAACGGCTGGAAACCTTTGAAAATATTTGATTTTACAAGACTGATGTTTACTGCCTGACAAAGAAATACACACTTTACTCTTTGAATTCAAAGATTTTAAAATAATTTATCTAACCTGAATTGTTTTAAACCCAATTGGGTTTATTTTTTCCTCAAGTGAAGGTGGAAAGCAGGGAAAGCAAAAATACTTATTTTATGTTAAGAATGTGCCTCCTTTTCTTGGCTTTTTTTTTTTTTACTTCAATTGAGTCATTGCAAATTACTTAATGGTGATGAAAATTGGCAATTCACATTGGAATATTTTTTCAGAAAATGATGGTTTGTCGGTAGCAATGGGTTTTGTAAAAACCAGTTACTTTTGATGATAAAATTGTTTTCAGAAAAAGTGGAAGTCTTAAATAATGTTTCTTTAAAACAAAACATTCCTGTTTTGAAATATTTTTGAATTCATCTCAATGTTCAAAGTGCAGAGTTCGAATAAAATGTCAATATATGATTTTTTTTCTTTTCAAAAGAAAACTAGAAAAGCGACTTGAAATTACGTCTTTTGAACATTCTCTGGTAAATTTTGAGGGCTCAATGTTTTATTCATTCCAAAACAGATGATGCTCTGACAGCTTAAAAAAACCTCATAAAAATGGGAACCTTGGCTCCTGCACAACTTCAGGATCTAGTAGTCGCTTCTTTTGAGGGGGTAGATCATGTTGAAGAAACAAGAGATGAAAAAGATGAACTCATTTACATAGTGTGTTCTGACCACTTAATGAAGAACAGGCTAAAACTTTGAAATCTCTGCTGTGATTCACACCATGTGCAGGGTTTTCTTCCACTGTTCTCCGCAAGACAAGTTCTCTTTGATGTCATTCAAAACCTGTACTTCACCTCTTGTCTATATGGCTGTTTATAACTTCACCCTTTGGTCAGGTGCTGAAAGATTGTTAGCAAAGGGAGACATTAGTCTTGTAAAGCACAGGTAACAAAGGAAAACTGTTTTAAGATGCATATGTTTTAATTTTTCTAAATGAAAGTGCTGGAGTTATTTGTACCAGATTTTCAAGAAATCAAGCATCCTTATTAAAAAGAAAACAACTAGTGTTACAAAGAACAAAGAATGATTACAAAGAACTCAGATGGAATTGCTCTTAGATACTAATTCTCATGCTAGTTATGTAAGTTCATCTGATCACCTAAGTTCATCTCAGGAATGAAAGAGATCCAAGATTGCATATATTAAATACAGATTACTACAGATAAACCTTAGTTTGAGCTGATTCTTGAAATCACAGGAAAAAAAAGCAATTTATTTTAACAAAGATACTGAATTTTTTTCACGCCAAGCCACACATCAATGAATTACTGTCTCATATCCATCATGTTAAGAATGGGAAAGACTAATAAATATCTTGGTTTCTCTAACTTGTTTTGTCCTACTGAAACAGCAAGTACGTGATACTTTTGTTTTCACACACATTACAATTGGTATGCAAAAACAGTCCTGAGACAAAGGAGGAGGTGCAAACTGTAGCCAGAGCTGAAATGTATTCATCCATGTTATATGTTCAGTATAACTGCAAGACAGAAAAAGCTGTGTAAATTGCATCAATCTTTTCTTTTTTTTTTTTTTGTCACTGCTTTAGGGACCATGAGCCAGGCATCCAGGACTGTTGTTTTGAATTGCATGAATTCTGAAAACACAACTAATTAGAAAGAACAGGAAAAGGCAAAATGTGCATTACAGACTGCTCCTTATGGTTTTTTAGAAATGCAGTTTGAAGGCATTGTTTTCTATAAAATATGCTCTCCTTCATAATACTTCATTTGCCAGTCAAGGATTCTTTACATTTTGTAAAGAGTAGTTAACAGATCAATAACATTATAAATCAATACAATGAATTTAGACATTAGCTGAGACTAACATTAATAAGACATGGCCAACAAACTATGGCTGAGTGAAAATAAGTTTTCTTCACAGCATTTAAATACAAAATACATTGAATTTATGATAAAATCAGGGAATGCATTTCTGCACACAAAACTAAGAAGTTACAAAATACATAAATTTTAAAAATTTAATAAATTTATAGGTACATAAATTTTTTGAAAGGTAAAATGTTGTAGAATTTCTGAGCAGTTACGTGGCTAAAATTTAACTCCAGTTTGCTTTGTGTTATATGGTATTGTCCTAGTATTTCCACTAGCTTATCACACCCAGCGTAAATTGATTTATGGTCCTAGTTCACTGGAAGCCTGAACTTTCTTTGTTGTAGTCAGGGAGAGTTATCATTGACATCAGCCTCAAGGAACAAAGAATTGAGCCCTTTAGGTCCGCTGCTGTGACTTATTTGTACGAATATGCGTTATACATGAAGGCATTGTGAGGTAGTAGCATAATATATCGGCCTTTGGGGCAAAAAACATTGACATTTTAGCTACATAATGCTTTCATTAGTAGTTGAAAAAATGCCACCAAAACACTTGCTTTGCAAACCTTTTCTCTAGAACCCTTTCTTTTCGCCTTAAAATACCTAACTTCTGTCTCTTCAGTATCTAACATTTCCTCTTTATACCCATGTTTAAACTTCTCTATTCCTTTACCAATATAACTTATATTCCCTTTAATATATCCTTTCAAATGAATTGAACACCACAACAGGCCCTGACATGTGTTTCCTCTTTCAAAGTTTTTTTTGGTGGTGTGCGCAAGCATTTACAAAAATAAAAAACATGTTTTAATTCTTTAGATGAAAGGCGCAGTTTCCAGTGGAGTGTAGGAAGCGAGGAGTCAGAGTTCACTCTGAACATGCCACATCACTTGATATCCGTGTAATGATCACTAATGTTCAGTTTCTCACTAGGGAGAACTTAGAAGAAAAATACACTTTTCATTTTAGGTTTCACAGAGCAACTGTGTTTTAATGATCAAAAATTCTAAAATCAAACTTAAACAAGTTTGTTCAATGGAGTTGGACTTACATAAAGCAGTTCTGAATTTTGCTTGCACAGAACTGGATTCAGGTATTCTTGCAAGAATTTAACTGCTATGAGAAACCTATTTAACTTCTCTTTGTTCTGCCTCTGAAGTTGTAGTATTTATCCTTCCTAAGGAAGAGAAGTCTTTCTATTAATTCTTACAGGGCACGCAGATAAATTTTAAAACTTAAGCAATCTCTGGTCCTGGAAATTTATTTTACATCTTAATTCCTCATTTTTTCCACTTCACTTATTTGCAGTCTGTTGATCAGGAGTATTATCTTTCTTCATATGTATTCTCAAGAGAGTGAAATCTGTGTGTTATACAGATGACTTTCGTAGTTTTCTAAACTATTGACGCTTTTTGTGTGGTTTTTTTGCACTACAAATTTGGCTGATGTCTGGCTAATATGCAAGACTAATTCTGCTTATGTTCAGCTGGAACTTCTGTATAGAAGGAATTCTATTGTATGTTAATCATCCAGCTGTGTTCCACTGGCTGCCTGACCAGCAGGCAAAAACTCGTAGGACTCCCTGTGTTAGGACTTGAAAGCTTCTTTGTGGAAATTTCATCACCTGAAGTGTCCCAGTCCATGCAGGCAGGGATTTAAGAGTTTTCTAAATTTTGTCGCAATGCAGAGATGAAGCATAATCTCATCTACTGTGAGTGCATGGCAATGGCTATATAAGTGCTCTACTTAATAGATAATTATAAAAAAAAGAAGGCACTTTGGAGCACTATCTGTCAAGACACATTTTTTTTTCTCTTATACTAATTTTTGTTACAGTAATTACAGTGAAAAAATGAAAATAAGAATTCAAATATTTTAAAAAAAAAATTGCTGTCTTCTATGTGTTAGATATTTAACCACCTATACCTGTGTTTTCAGACATCCAAGTCTACCACTGCTTCCAAAGTAGTTATCTTGGAAGCTGCTGCTCAGATCTGGAGCTGATGTCCAACGTGGGACTGGAGATTTTGAACAGTAGAAGGGTATTTAGAATTTTGACTGAACACAACACTGACTGCTTATGCTTGACTGGGTGAGGCGGTGGAACTGCATTAAATATGTTGCCTATAAGACATCTTGCCATCCTCTCATCCACGGATACAAGTGAATATTGCTTTTTTCTAATCTGAGCTTCCACTTTTCTTTTTCTTTTACCCTAAAAAGGTAGCCTGGATAAATAGAATTATTTTTGTCTGTATTTTGTAGTAACATGAAGTTTGTACTCTGGCAGAACACATCTGTTCAAAGGAAGTGGAAATAATTCACATTTCACAAAACATAAGCATAATATCTCACTATCTATCATTGTAAAACACATCATTGTCTAGAACTTAAATAAAACATAAGAGAACTGGTAGAATATTCATTACAATGAAACAAATATTAATTTTTGCATGCCAACAACAGTGAGCATGAAATAGGGGAGGGGTGGTCTTAGAGGGATTCCATAATAAAAAACTGTTAGGTTTGGTTTTATTATTTAATTATATTATTAATCATTTATTATATATATAACTTATTATTTATTAATTATATTATATATTATTTATATTATGTAAAATTTCTTCTGATTCTTCATAAATACATTGACGTATGTTTGGTTCCAATTTAGAGAAGAGCTTCATTTTTCCAGAAAAATATCTCCTTTTAGCTCATTTTTTAAAAAATGCAGTGGAGGTATCATTTGTCATTCAGAATTTAACCAGAGTAACCAAAGTTATTTCAGTAAAACAGTCTTCCTACAAGAATATGACCTTAGCTACACCCTTGTATATGGGAATATTTTAGAAGACAGTGGGGAGTAAGATAAAACCTTAATATTTTTTAATTTGACAATGCAGCGGTTTATGAAAACCCAGTGACTTAGTGTGTGTTGTTTTATGACTGACTTACATCCCCAATAAACACTAGAACTATAGTATCTCTTTTGCTTTCATTTCTCCCCCTTTGGCTCCTCTCCACCTGTATTTGATTAGGTACAAAAAGATAAAAGCATGTTACTTCAATTTTCACAACGAAAATGTAGAATTAAAGAAAGGTTTTAGTTCCTCTCAGTTTTCTTTCTGGAGGCTCCAGGCAGCTGCTAATCATTATGTTTGCAATTTTAAAACAAGACCCCAGGTTAGCTGTGCTAGTTCATTTACAAGAGTCTCCAGTATTTGATTAGACTCCTATGTTTAATAAGGATGCTAGGTAGAAGGAATTGAGCCATTTATTTCTGTAATGTTAGTAGCTGTCTGTTCTCTACAGGATCATTTGGATTCCTGGGCAAACGCAAAAATGGGGTTATACATTCTAGTGAGAGTAGTCCTAGCACATATTAGGCAGTCACACTGCTAACCAACACCTCCTTCCATTAATGGAATATTTTCAGTGGACTTTCATTTTGTGTATGTTGTAGATCTCTAGAGTCAAGCAATTGGTTTCTAAATGCAGCAAAAATAACATTTGAAATGAGAAGTAAAACTATACATTTGTTAGAAAATTAATAAATAAATGCAATTTTTTTTCTCCTTCTATTTTCAAGTTCCAAAGCCTTTGACTCGGTTGGTTGTACATTTTCTGTTTCCAAGAAGACAAAAAGAAGTAAATAAGTCCTGCGTGGCTCATGCGAAGTCCAGCATGAGACAACATTCAAGTAGCACATTCTATTTAGAGTTTGGAGCTCATAGGTAAAAATGATACCCTCTTGACACTGAAGTTGCAGAGGTCAGAAAACTTGGCTTTCTATCTTTAAGTGTTATCTCTAGTAGAGGAGTACACTATTAGGGTTGTGCAAAGGTGCAGTAACAGGCAGAGAATTTCATTGTTAAGTTCCAGAGGCAGATGTACTGATGTAAAGGCAAAGTATGATGCTTCCATAGAGTAAGGGAAAAAAAATCCACACCAAAATACCTCAAATATTTGGTTCTTACTCATCCTTTCTATCATAATGTATTTTCCTTTAAAACATAATGCTTCATCAGCATTGTAGAAATTTTTCTTCCTGTGAGTGCTTTAAGAAATAGATGGCACTGGCAATGATACCTAATGTTAATTTGGTAATGGTCTCTATTATGGGACCCTTGACCTCAGCTTAAGCTTGCCAAGCTTTAAGCATTTTGGACAGAATTTTCATGTCGGTTGCATGCCTTTGTTTAAAGGGCATAGGAGAACAGCCAAACTCCACGTGGTTATGCCATTTCAGACTTTAGTTTACAAAAGACTTTGGCATTTGCTGCAATTCAAGCTACGGAGAATAGAAGAGCTGTCCTTTGAGATTATAAGAACTATTGTCCAGATTTAACAAAAGCATAATTTTCTGAAATTGCAGCTCAGACAACATCATAAAAACTTATCAGATACTGACTACTAGGTTCTTTTACAATGCTGATTGTCGTGAGCATGCTGAATTTTCACAGAACTGTCATGGGCTGAATGAAGCAAGCATTTTCTGCTCAGGAGATGAGCAAGGCCTTTTCTG
This sequence comes from Falcunculus frontatus, assembly GCA_013398115.1. Classification (NCBI taxonomy): domain Eukaryota; kingdom Metazoa; phylum Chordata; class Aves; order Passeriformes; genus Falcunculus; species Falcunculus frontatus. The sequence continues at coordinate 29,268 of VZRV01000961.1, forward strand.
TAATTTTCCCTGTAGGTTGTCAGGAGATGCTGTGCAGTATAATACTGAGAACAGGGAAACTTAAATTGGAATTTGATCGGGGTTGCTTTGTCTGGTGACTCCTGTGCAGGGGGCTGGCTGCCTTGCTGATCAGTGAGGTACTTGCTGGGTGGAGCAAGAGAAGACAGAATTTCCGTGACTAAGAGGAGACATTATGAAAAACTTTGAGATGAGCTGGCAGACAGAGAGAGGATTAGAGTAGCAATCAGGTTGGCACAGGTGACAGACGGAAATCGTAATGAGAGTAGCTGTAAGCCGAAGGACAGAAATGCACCTGCTGTTTAGGCACATGTCTATTAAGAATATGGATTGAAGCTTAAGGTTTTGGAGTTATTTTTGTTCTCAAATAGCTTAATCTATCGACAAAATGAAACAACTTCTGTATCACAGAATCAAAGAATGATAGTATCATAGAATGGCTTGTCTTGGAAGGGGCCTTAGAGATCATCTAGTTCCAGCTGCCCTGCCACGGGCAGGGACACCTTTCACAAGGACCAGGTTTCCCAAAGTCCCATCCATCCTGGCCTTGAACACTTCCAGAGAAGGGACATTCACAACTTCTCTCGGCAACCTGTTCTAGTGCTTCACCACCATCACAGCAAAAAACTCCTTTCTAATATCTGATCTAAACCTACCCTCTTTCATTTTGAAGCCATTCCCCCTTGTCCTGTCACATGCTCTTGTAAAAAGTCCTTTTCCATCTTTCTTATGAGCTCCCTTCAGGTACTGGAAGGTTGGAACTGAGACCTTCCTAAACTTTCCTTTCTCTGGGCTACAATCCCGATTCTCTCAGCTTTTCCTCCTAGACGAGGTCCACCCCTCTGATCACCTTGGTGCCTCCTCTGGACTCCCTCCAACAGCTCCATGTCCTTCCTGTGCTGGTACCCCAGAGCTGGAGGCAGCTCTGCAGGTGGGGTCTCACCAGAGAGGGGCAGAGGGGCAGAATCCCCTCCCTCCCCTGCTGCCCAAGGGGCTTTGGATGCAGCCCAGGACACACTTGGCTTTCTGAGCTGGGAGTGCCCATGGCTGGCTCATGTCCAGCCTCTCACCCCCAGCACCCCCAAGTCCTTCTGGGCAGGGCTGCTCTCGATCTGTTCATCCCCAGCCTGGGCTGGCACCAGGGGTTGCCCTGACCCAGGTGCAGCACCAGCACTTGGCCTTGTTAAACCTCATGAGATTGTCCAGGTCCCTCAGGATGACATCCCATCCCTCAGGAGTGTCAACTACACCACTCAGCTTGGTGTCATCTGCAGATTTGCTGAGGGTGCATTCGATCCCTTCATCTGTGTGATTGCTGAAGATATTAAATAACACTGGTCCCACTGGACTTCTGAGGGACAGCACAGAAAAAATAGGACAATTCATCAGGACTGACCTATCACCCTGGTGTCTGGGGTAAGGTAATAGACAGTACTGGGACAGAGATGAACACAGCTCTTTGGTGGCCTATGGTCCAAAATGCACTAGGATATTCATCTGAGATTCAGGGAAATGTTGTGTTATGGACATTAGGAAAGTCACTTTATTTTCACAGACACACAGACTCAGACGCGCGCACACACACTCACCCTTCCTAGCATTTACTACTTCTTCATAGTTGCAGCTTTGGATTTTTCAGAAGATAGTCTCCTGATGTGATAATGTCTTTTCATAAGAGTTTAAATTGGATGGCTCATGACTCTGAATCGTCCACATCTTCAGAGCCACAAAATGGGCAAAGAGAACATGGCAATGCACTGTTGACAATATTTAGACAGTTAACATGGCAGACTGTAGACTTACTTGGGTGAGTGGCCCAAGCATTAGGTGACAGTCCCAGAGGTTCAACAAATTAGGATTTTGTAGGCAGTGCAGGTTCAAAAAACCAAAAAGCGGTAACAAACAAAATCAGAAAAGAAAATTATAGGTAAAAATGAACTGTTCAAAAGATAAGGACCTCCAGAATATCACGTGGCAGGCATTTATTACACCGTCTATAGTTTGTTTACCAATTTTTTACTTCCTTTAACTTAACAGATAAAAGAAGTCAACTGTATTGTCTGACGGCTATTCAGCACATTTGTCACATGCTAGGGTTTATATTTAAACACTGGGATTTATATAACTCTTGAATTCAATTGGGAAGTCTTAGCAGAATTAACCTTGTTTTGTTGAGATACTAAAGCCCAGAAAATTGCTGTACTGGGTCCTTGCTGAAGAGGTAGTGAGACACAATACACAGCAAGAAAATTCTCCTGTACAGCCAGGAAAGAAAGAAAAGGAATGGAAAGAAAAGAGGAAGGAGAGAGAAAGAAAATGAGATAAAATTGTGTATTTATGTGAAGTACATTAATACATTTCCTACTCACATATAGATAATATAGCTGGTGTGAAGGAGCAGTTATGACTCATTATATACCTTCACTGTTATAATCCACGTCCTGTGAAAAACAGACTTTCAGAAACTGAACAACTCTTTGACCACCTCATATATTCAAAGGTGACAATGTAGCAAGCTACTGCCGAGGTACTCTGTACAACTGAAAAAATGGAATATTTTCATATTCTTCCTCCCTGTATGTATAGGATAAAAACTATATCAAATATGTGGATTTGTGAGTGTGTAAATTTATACATGCTTTTAACATTATCTCTTGCCCTAACACCACTATAAATTATAATTTATTTCCTCTTCATACATAAGACCTTCAAGACCTGACATTTTATCCCAGCATAGGATTTCGTTATGTACCTGGCTTTTTCTCTTTTCTTCCTCAGTTTCACAGCATTCCACTGACAACAAAAGAGGTATAATAGTTTAAATGACAGAGGTGAGTAGATAATCACAAAATAGTGTGCCTAAAATCCTCACAATGTAGATAATTTAGAGTGTAGCTATTTCACCAACAATTGGAGTATTGACTGCATTAGGAATGCATTTATCAGAGTGAAAGATGATAGTTCAGGTGGTCTGTGTACATAATGGATAATAATATACTCATAAATACGGCCAAAATTTGAAAGAGAATTTTCTTGGTTCCCAGTTGATCTGGCAGAAAATGAATAAATTGGTGTATGATGTAATATGAAAAGGAATTAAGCATTAAAGAGAATCTTAATTAAGCATTACAGAGAAGCAAGTCTTGTGGTCAAGAATATCAGCTAAGAAAGAAAGTGTTATTACAAATCCTGACCTATTCATTCAATGGACCTTCTCATCATGCTGAAATCAAGCATGCTGAGTATCTGCTAAATCTGACAGGTTTTGAACTACCACAAAAGTGAGAAATGTAGCTCTTTTTTTTTGTTTGTTTGTTATTTTAATACTTGTTCCCCCATTATTCAGAATTAAACTTCACTGCTATATGCAGTGAACACATCCTTATTCTAGGTGATGATCTCAGTTGTTATAAACAATTTATGAGACCTTGAAGATGGATCCAGTGGTGATCAATGTACCAGAACAAGGACTAAGGCAGGAGAACCTTCCCTGCAATGCTCCTGTGGACTTCGCACAGAGAGAGAGATACTTCTCAAGAACTGCTCAGATCCAAGCTGGTAATTGAATAGCACAGTCTGAGTTTATGCATCTTACTTATGCCTGTGAAATACTGAGAATATCTCTCGATCTTTGTAATAAATTTTTAGGTGACAGTTCCCCTGACTGCAGAGCAATTTGGGAAACTAGTGAGTAGGGGACAAAGAGAGCTCTGGCCTTTTCACTTATCACATCCATGTCACATATAAAACTCTTTGAGACAGAGTTGTGTTTAATTTTCAAAACATTATTTTACTGATTGATCCTTCATTAAAACCGTTCTATAAAAGTAATATTTTATACATGAAGTTGAAATATTGGAATTTTTTTTGACCAAGGACTATAAGTTTTATTTTTTGTATATGTTTAAAAAAGTATAAATGGTAAAAAATGCAGAATCTGATGTCTGAACGCATGAAATATTTTGCATTCAGCATTTTAAGAAAATCAGACTCTCCTGAAGCACTGATGACATAAGGAAATTTCAAGGTGAAAAACTTCAAAGTTTAATTTCACATGTACAAAAGCTATTAGCTCTATTTAAAGTGATGGCAAATATTTGAGATGTTGTGCATTATATTTGGACAGGCACCAGAATGTTTGAATAAAAAATATATATTTGGCAAATTAGACTATATTAAAAAAAAGGAACAATGAACATATTGAATCTCTTTTGAGGTTAATGTCTTGGCTATAGAACAGTTTACCTCTTTTGAATCAAAATATTACCATACACCTTTTTTCTCCATTAAAAATATGTAATTGCATGATAATACTAAAAGAGATGATGTGTTGAAAATTGAATCAGTCATCCTTCTGGCACAATGAAAATAGGATCATAACACTCTGTTCTTGAAGGAGATCTCACTGCTAAGCAGCAAAATCAGGCAGCAATATTAAAAGCACAGCAAGTAGGAAAGATGATCTTTAGGAAAAGAAAGAAGAAAAGAGATTGCATTTTGAAACTGGTGTAGATCAGATGTTCACAATCTTTTTGTGACTTAGCCTCATACGATGAAGATATAAATGCTCCATACTTTTTCAAATTTCACAAACCCCGTGCAGATACCTCAGCATTTATTATCTTAAGCTCAGTACTGTCTTACCTTTAGAGTGCTTGAACCACAAAGGCGATGCCTTGCTCTTTGACTGGGAACCACTGAGATCAAGCATAAAAAGTGAAGTAACAGGAGTGAAGAGAAAAAAAAAATCCTTTTTAGGTCTTTGTGTTACTAGTTTGAAAGGTGTCTGTAACATACCAGTGTTTTGGCTGTTGCTGAATGGGTCTGGCCTTGCATCAAGGCTGTCCTTCCAGCATTCCCACACTGAGCAGTAGGCTGGGGTGTGCAAGATTCTGGGAGGTGACATAGCCTGGACAGATGAAAGGGATATTCCATACTGTATGAAGTCTGCTCAGCAATAAAAGCCAAGGGATAGGTGAAGGAAGGGTGGGCACTGTCCATCATCAGCTGATGGGAAGTAGAGAATAATTGTTTTCCTTTTCTTCTGCAAGTATGACCTTTGCTTTTACTTTCTTAAACTGTCTTTATCTTGATCTTTATTTTCTCCCCTCACTGCCCTGATGAGGAGGGAGGTATAGACTGGTTTTGTGGGCACCTGGCATTTAACCAAGAGCAACCCATCACAATGACCAAAGGTAAAGAATAGAGCCAAAAACCAGAATCTAGAGACTTGGATACAAGTGAGAAGAAATCATACTAAAGATCACACACAATGTGCGTTTTGTAGGAATGCTTGCTGGGCTAAGTAGCATAACAGATCTACTTAGAAGCTGCTGTTGTTGACTTTCACCCTTTCTTTCCCTGTCTTGTGTAGTTGTATTGTACAGGCTTGGAGAAAGGAGGTGAAAGATTAGGGTATTTTGCTTTAGAAATTTAATTGTGTCAAAAAATGAGATCACATAACATGTATTCTCTTTTGTATAAAGAAGAGAGAAGTAACTCCTGGAATAACAAATAGGCTGATGACATTGGTACTTATGTGGGACTCAGAGAGTGAATCAGTTCTTATTACAGCTAACTGAGAGCAGGAGCATGGATTCATGTCGTTTATTTCTCATGTGTATAAGTACTGCCTACAGAGATCCTGCAGGTTTTGTTTTGTTTTGTTTTTTCTTTGAATTCCCAGGCTTCCCACTGACATTTTAAAAGAAACTGACACATTCCTCTAAATTTCACTATTTTGAAGTTACAACATTTCTCATCCATAACTGTTTTGACCAGCTTTACAGCAGATACCTTCATTTCTTTATATATTTTGTACAAGGAGTAAAGAAAATGTTGGTGTGTTGCTAAGTAGTCTATTTGACATCAAAATCCTTACAAGTAGATTGGCACGTAAGCATTTAACAGTACATGACCAGAACTGGTGATATTTTAATCATGGGAGATCATGGCAGTATTTAATCCATCCTGTGACTAATTCTCTATGCGAAATCCATAGAGGATACAATTTGTATTGGTTTTGTTCTGGCTATGTAATTTTTCAACTCAAAGAAGTACAAGGCAGTTTTTGCTTTATATTTTTTGACTTGAAATACAGACCTCAGACCATGGAAATAGAAGCTTGTCTGATACTCACTTTGTTGTTGGGATCAGGCTCTCAGGAAAAACTTACTCTGTTTAGAAAAGATGAAGCACTGACAGAAGTCTGCAATATCTTCCAGGATCTGTGTGAGACTTGTGCAACTTGGCTAGTGTGTCTTTTGCTACCACTGTTGCCAAATTAGAATGACAAGAAACTCTTTTGCAGACCTTTTCAGTTTAATGAAATTTCTTCTCTCTTTCTTCTCAGAAAAAGCATGTATGGGTTTGGGTGCAGGGCTGTGTGCAGAACATATTTGTCACCAACAACTCACTATTGTTCTCTTGGCAAGATGTAGCAGAAACGCGAACTTGGGACCCTGTTCAAAGACCCATGGTAGTTTCTCAGGCTTACAAATTGGTATGGTAATACTTCATTTAACATTAATGATGAAAATTGAAAATACTTCCAGGGGAAGTTGAGAAGTATGTCAACATAATCATGCTTTGGGAAACTGGTATATGTGGTAACTACAGTGATTTGTGGTGGAAGATTTTTTCAGGTTCAATCCCTCTTTTATTTTTTCCTTAATGCAAATGCTTCTCTTTCCACATTTTGTCCATAGCTCCTCAAACAAACTTTACCCATCCTGAGACCAGATATTACTGCTGTGAAATAGATTAAAAGATAATTCTTGCACTTTGATGCTGGCAGTGCTTTTCAAGACACTGCATTGCAGCCACTGTATCTTCCTTCAGGGCTTGTATTTCCCTGGGTTTTCATCATCCCTAGACCAAGCACAAAACATGCAGTAGTTCTGTTCATCTCCCCCAGTTTTGAACCTGTTATTTTGCTTAATAAATGAAGTGCATTTATGGAGCCTTTCAACTAGCAGGCTCTTTGTGAACAGGCTAGATGCTCCTTGTTATGAGTATTTCTCTCTGAGCCTGTATTCCTTCTACTCAGATGCCCATTTTTCTGCATAATTTTATATTTTGGTATTTGACAAAACCTCCACTGTTCAAATATCTTAATTATATTTTCTGTCTCACAGCGAGAAAGTGATTTTGTTCATAAAATGCAGGAGTGTAGTTTGGATTATGGTGTTAAAATGCTACTTAAAACCGTTCCCTTTTTTCATTAAAATGTTTTCCCCATCTTATTGGCCTCAGAGATGCAACATATTTTCTCCATGCAGTTCCTAAGAGACAGTAAGCAATATGCTACTTGTCAGTTACATCATATTAGTTTAATAACACCTGGAATAACTCAGCTACAAATGCTCAAATTATTCTACTTACCCACACATCTCTAATTATGAATAGGAAGCCAAGGATTTAATGAAGAATTGTATAATTCTTTAATGGCGATTTTATGACAACTTAGTTGGCTGGGTTTTCACTTTAATTTGGATCCATTTGCACAGCTGGGTGCAGCTAAGAAGTCCCTCAGGCACACAGCAGTTCCTGGCTGGCATAAATACAATTCTGACTTGTATTTTTGCTGTCTGAAGCCGACATCTGCACTGTAGGGTTCTGGAAACTCAACAAAGCTGCAGAAATGCTTTATCTTTATGTGTAATGCTGGGTGGCCAGACCGGAATATCAGAGCTGGCTGTTCCCGATTTGTTATGCAGAGCTACCTAAGATGCCTTTAAATGGCCTTGTTTATGAACAAGATATGGTTTAGTTGCATCAGCAAACCCTTTGTTTCATTCTTCTGAGATCTAGGTCTGACTTTGGCTGCAACCTTAAGAGTTGGCAAAGGTAGGAAAACAAGTTCAGGGAAAAGTGCTTTATATCAACTTTGTGATTCATGTTTAAAACTGCATAATATGTACCCCTAGTTTTAGAGAACTAAATATGATGAAGAATCTGAAAAAATGTGTAAGATAAATTTTGTGCTGATCTGAAAAAATAGCTTAAAAATCCTCTGCTTCAGCATGCATCAGAGGCTTATAGTGTCTATCACCTATTCCTGAAATGAGTGGATCAGAGCCCATCAACGTGCATCAAATACAGTGCTGAAAGTACCCTGCTTTCTAAGAACATCAAAGATAAAAATGTAGGCACTGTCTCTGTTTCTTGTTATTGGGGTTTTTTCAGTTTTGTTTGGAAGATTAGACTGAACAATAACATTATTGTTTTCATAACACTCTGTTTTGGATTCATTCCCATCTCTGACTACTCACTTCTGTAAAGAGAGATCCCAACATCCTCATCATGCTGGGCCTTATGAGGGATATAAAACATGCAAAGCTGAGCAGGGATCCTCCTGCCAATGTTTTCTCTTGCTTAGTTTCCTGGGAAGAAGAATTTTGCCCCCAAAGATAAACATTGTCACTGTTGAAAGGCAGTGACAGAACTGCAGTAGAAATCAGTGTTCAATCCATCCCATCTGTGGGTAAACACAATGTTAGATTTCCTTTCAAATGTAAACAACAGATGATTTTCAGACATGATTCCTTTAGAGTCAATTTAAAATGCGAGAATTCATACAGCATATAAATGTCTGGCAGTTCAAAGCATAAAATGTTTCATCCTTGAGTTATGGTCATATAATTCAGAAAGTGATTAAAACAACACATTGACTCTTTAACATGAGCGATGATATCCTAGGAATTGACTGTCCTGTAGGACTCCCAAGCTGCCTTTTTGTCCTGGAGTGACTGGATGATACTGTATTCCCTGTCATCTGCCCTATGCCAGATGTGAGTTCTCTGCCCAAAGCTAGGTCCGGGAGAGGGGCGGAAGGTGGAATTCCTTCAGCAGCTGTCTTCAAAACACAGATAACGCGCTCGCTCCCTTCCCAGCTCTCAGCTTCTGCAGCAGGGAAGAGAGTTACATTCCTTTGCTTTTTAGCTAGCTTCTTGTTCATCAGCTGAGGAAAAAGGTTTTCCTGGGACTGTGGCTTCTTCCCTGGACTGTTCAGATTTGCTCTGGTCCGGATCAACATCACCAGGAGGACCCACACCATGGCCCAGAGAGGCCAACACCGCACCCCTGCTCCAGAGAGAGCAAAGCCACGCTTACAGAAAGGACTCTGAATCTACCCAGGTTTTCTCCACAGCGAGAGGTTTTATTATCTAAGATTATTCATTCTTTTCTCTTTTTTTTGTGCCTAAGTGCACCCTGCTTGGTAAATACACAGCTTTTTTCACTTTCCTCTGAGAAAAAATTCTTTCCAAACCTGAGGGGGAGGGGCAGCTGAAATCTGCCTTCTTCAGAGGAGACATTCCTTCCAGAGCGTTTCCCCTAATTTGTCTCAAACCGAGACACTTTTCGTCATAATCTTTCTAGAAAATGCCATAAATTAAGTAAAAAATATTAGCAGAATTATATGCGGATGTTGAATAAGCCCTTAGCCCAGCATAAATATATCTTGTGCAAGGTACCCTGTTCGCAGGCTCAAGTTCAGTTCAACTTTGAGGTGACTTCAACAGAATTAAGAAGCAGCAATTGTAGTGATGAAAATCTCGCAGGTGTTAATGCTAGTTTTGCATCATCAGCTTCTAATCAGGTGTATCTTTTCCTTTTGTAAAGGAAGAAAAACACATAGTGCAAGCATAACTGATTCATCAAGGTGTGATTCTACCTAGACACTACTTCTGAACTGTGGTGATGCAGGCTATCTAACATCCAGGAATTAGTAGTCTGGAAACTCAACAGCTGAAAACTCAGTGATCTAAGTAAATTTCTTTTTTTTTTTTCCCCAGGACTTTCGGAGGTGATGTAGGTCATATGATTAATTTCTTTATAAACTGAGATAGTTCTTTGAACTGCCACAAAGAGAGACAACCTATTCTAGTTATTTAAATGACAAAAACATAAATAGAAGCAGACTCATGGTTTCCTTGACAAGTAAACTGATCTTATAAAGTAAACAGTTTAATTTGTTTAAGAGTCTTTTTTTTCTACCTAATTCCAGTTAATCTTTTCTAAATCTATCATCATAGATATTTTAGTAACCACATTTTTGGGATTACTAACTTTCAGGAAAACAAATTCAGGCAAAAGAAACTGTACTCACTGAAAGTAATAACTTAATAGCATGATGTTGTTTGGTCTTTTCTTCTAGGAAGTATAGTATGAAGGAAACAGGATGTGACTTCTAAATTTTTGGCAAATTTGATTCCCTGTCTTAACTTTTTCACTGTGTTCCAAATATAATAATCCATTCTTTATGTCTAAAGCATATGCTTCATTTTATCTTGAACCTTAGTCAAACACCTAATTCAAAATAGTTCCAAAGAAAAGAACTTTCAGATTTCTTGAACATAATGTCGCATAATGATTATCAGGAATGGACTCTTTAGGATCATGTTTGAGATCTGAAAATCCTCCTATCTATATCTGGTTTATCAGTAGTACAAATTAAGAGAGATCAGTCTGTAATGCACGTGATTTATGACAGTTACAGTTGAGAACACAGTCAGGATGGATGTAGCCCTTATCTGACTAGGGTGAGGAGGAAGAAGGGGAGGAAGGGAGAAAGGGAGAGAGGTGTAGAGCCAGAGGTTTCTCAGTTAACTGCTACAGGCCATTTAACTCCTCTAGAAGGCACTAATGGGAGGGCTACACCCCTCTATCTTTCACTGCAATGTGTCTAGCCAAAACCAGGAAATACTTGGTGGTATGCTCAAAGGTAACGGTTTGCATGTTGGATAGCTGCATATCATGAAAATAGGACAGGATCTCTGTCTCTTTGGCTGTAGGGATTTTGTTTAGGTTTGCTTCAACTCAGAGCCAGTCTAGGAAGTTGAAAATAGCACATTGAAGACTCTTCAGTTAAGAGTGAAAACAATCAAATTTGAAAACAAAGATAACCATTTTGGACTGAATCCCACAAGCTACAGTCTTCTGATTTCTCACACTGCAACATAGAATGTGTTTTGCCTCATTCTGCCCTTTTATCTTTAATTAGATATTTAATTTCAAACAGAATGCTAACAGAATTAGTCAAAAGAGCAGTGCAAGACATTTGAGCCTTGGCTTAGCTTAGAACTGGAAAAGACTGTCTACAGCTACTAATCAATACAGTTTTAGTGAGAAAACACCATTGAAAGATAAATTCACTTGAGTTTTGATTAAAAGTTACCTTTGACTACGCATAAAGGACAGTTTAGATAATGTAAGTATTTAATAATAAATTCTTGCAAATTAAATATTTTAATTTTTACAAAACAGCCTTTTAATTGATGTAAGTAATTATTTGAACTTCAATAACAGGTAAAATCACCTTTTATTTGTGTTTCACTAAATACTTTGAATTTCACTAAAAGATAAAATTGTCTTTTATTTTTGTTTGGTAGAGGAAATTTTAAATCAAATTTTAGATATTATCACACAAATCTTAGAAAGAGGAATGCCGGTTAATTGAAAATAATGCTGGAAGTATCTGAAGTTAGTAGAACATACAGGTCGTATTTAAGTTTCATATCACACTTCTCAAACAAGCAGAGCATCAAGCTATTGGGGTCTTAGAGAAACTCAGTTTCAATAGCTCAAATTGCATCTCTTTTTTTATTTAGGCAAAGTAAACACGGTTTTCTTTCAAAATAAAGTTTATCGGCCTTTTGGTTTTCCACTATACCTACAATCAAACTCTGCCGTGCTGCCGTGCCTGGCTTTGGCTTGGCCTGAGGCCGTGGGATTCTGAGCCCGCACGGAACAACAGCGACCGATAGGTGTAAGGAAACTGGGGTGCGGGTGCCCCAGCTCTTCTGGCCCGAAAGCCGGTCACAGCAAGCAGTTCTTAGTTGTTACAAGGGCAGCAGCGAAGGCAAAGAGGAAAGAGTCGGACTCTCGGTGACTTCAGTCCAAGTTTTATTGTCTCTGCCCGTGGAGGGGCAGGGCGATAACAGCTTGAAGGGGAGCCAGCCAGAGAGACCCCGTCTCGCTCTCTGGAGGCTTTAAGGGGTTACAAAGCGAGGGAGTTATAACAGAGCTAACCAATTAGAAAGTGATGGTACATGACAGGGAACCAATAGAGAAATCTCAGGGGAGGAACAAATTTAAACTGACTAATAACAGAATAGTTGGAGGGAATTTCAAACCCCACTACCCTGTCAGAGCTAGGATTTATTGGAGGCTCTGTACCAGGGGAAGGGGATGCCGGTGTGAGATGCTATGCCGCAGGGTCTTCTTTGGATCCGCCCTCAGGGACAGAATCCTGCAAGGGGAAATCTATCCACTCTGAATCACTCACACTGATGATGGGCTGCACCATAGCAACAAAACTAATGTAAAGAAGCAACAAAAACCAAACGAGCAAAAAATCCCAGATGGCCAACCAAAAGTATTCTGCTAATATTTGAAATCAGCTTTAATTTTATACAAAAATTTTGACACCAAGAAGGTTAAATTAACAGAAATTATTAAATGCAGTGATGTAAAATTCTTATTTTAAATTCTGGCCTTACAAAAAGAAGTCACACCTAAGAAGTGTGTACCTAATGAGGTACTTGGAGAACAATAAGGAAGTCTGCAAGGTGACCCAGTAGATCATGAAGAGGGTTTAGCATTTGTGTAATCAAGAATTAGTGGATGTGCTAATTCATATAATGGCAGAGGATGGAGACAGCAGCAACTGCACTTTTCCTTCTTGTTTTCAGAGAAAAGGCTATGTGAAATCCAACAAAAGTAGAACAGAAATATTCAGTAAAAGAATTGGGCAGTAACAGTGGAACAGAAAAAAATATAGAAAACAGTTTCATAAAGAAAGATAGGTTGAGTATTGAATTTTAAATGTTGGGATTTACTTGCTTTTGGAAACCACAATCTTTACCAAATATGATGATTTGATATAAAAGCTGAAGTCTACAGTTAATTAGAGAGAGTAGTTCACAGAATGTCTGTAAAAAGAGCTGGTTTCCAAGGCGGAAGTGATTTTTTCATCACTCACTTTTTGAAAGTGATTTATAAACTATATTCTGCAGGCCATTGAGAAAACAAGATTTTGCATATAATTGTATGCTTCTGTTGGCATGAAATGGGAGCAAGTTTCCTATTGCTATTAACAATTATTATATCCCTGTTTGCAACATTTATTGTATATTATGTACCACATTTGCATTTCAGATCAAGTTTTGTTCTACTGACGCTTCCCATATTCAGAAACCTCTCAGGTCTATAAAGACTACCTTGCTTCCCCTTGCCTTTTTTTTTCCTCCCTGGAAGAAAAGGAAAGAAAGTTAACATTAATAAAGGCATTCACTGCTACCTCCTCAAAGCACAATGTGTTGAGGTTGTTATCCCTACTTGAAAAATACAAACACATCTCAGAAGGAAATGAGAGATCCAGCTGGGGCAGAGGAAGCTCCTATAACTTATCTAAAAGTTTATATAATAAGCTGTCCAAAATGAATTTTTAATAGATACTTTGTTGCATGATAAGATTTTGTTTGTATTGAAACTCTTGAAATTACTTAAATAGTAAGTGCTGAAGTACTCTTGTTATCTAAGTGCAGTTACAAGTGGTGCTGGAATCAAAGTAATGTGCACAGGAAATTTAACAAAGACATTATATTCCAAAATTATGAGGACTAGCATTTACAGATGATAATATTTTGCTTTTTAATCTAGATTTATGATATGCATGTGCTTTACCCACATGTGCTGTAGATGTTAGGCTACATTAAGGTATCTTATAATCATTATGATATTTAAGCAACATGTTTTTCAGGCAGGAGGGAACAAGCATGTGAGAGAAAAATCATGGAAGTTGTGGGAAATCTGGAAGCAGATGAGATAAATCACAACAGGTTTGTGCTTTTCCCAAAAATATGTATTTCATTCATTTCAAAGTTATCAATCTGGATCGTCATTTTCCTTTTCCAGGCAGGGTTTTATATAGCTTCCTTATGAAGACTTGTGTATTTTTGATTGAGTGATCCAGACAATTATGTAACAGAATGAGCAAGAAATATTAGTTACTTAAATTGGTAACTAATACAAGAAATCTCATTTTTTCTAAATTAGTGGAAAAGGCAAATATGCTGTTTTACCTGGAAATGTACACTTCTCCAAATTCAAAGTTTTAGGAAAAATTTATAAGAACCTGACTTTTCATGCAGCGTGTATAAAGTGTTTACTGCCCTACATGCAGACATGGCACTATTTTCATTATGTGATCAGAAAGCACATTTTACTCCTGGCAATAATATTGTCGTTAATTGGGTCTGGTCACATTCAAGAATTTGGCAAACTGAAATGAAATTGAACACTAATTAATTATAGTTATAATGGGTGCTTGGATTCAGGATCATTTTTATCTCATAATGCCCTGGCTATAGCTTTGAGTGAAGGGATGACTGGGGTAATTGATCTGTCTTTCATCAAACGCAAGGACAAAGAAGTGGCTGATTTTATTTACTCATTTCATAGTCTGCAATAATGGAAGCCCTGATGGCTTAGCTGAGGTGTGTGAGTTAACGCTCTGAGGACTGTGCACGGTGGCCCAGGCACTTTGGCACAGGTGATTCTCACAGAATAAAACATTCCCCAAGTGAGTAAATCAGGTCAAATTTCTATCTATATTACATAATAGAGAAATTAACTGATAGATTTCAAGTCAATTAATTATCACTAACTAACTTGGATTTTTTGCACTTGAAGTGGATATTAGATTGAACAAAGATTGTGCAGGAATATATATATATTCAGCAGTTACTTGTGATGTAGGTGACTGAAGTGAACTCAGTCTTGTTTTCTGTATCATCAATGTCCTGCCGTGCAGTATAAGAAGTGAAGATGAGAAAATGGAAATATTTATATCTAATATTGGTGCCCCAAAAGGTAATCTTTTCAACAGAGTGTAAGTTACCTGAATAAAAGTGAGGATTAAATAAAAATAAGATAAAGCTAAACCCATTATTTTTTTTCAGTGGGCTGACCTCAAGCCCAATAAGTTGTCCAAAAGTTTTGTTGAATATAGATGGACTTCCACTGAGGACGGTAGATTTTATACCAAGCTGAAACTAAAGGGCTGAAGTTTTTCAGAGGTTCAGTGAGTTGGGTTTTTTCCCAAGGTTTCTCCTGAAATGGAAGGCTAATATTTAACCCAGCATATAACCTTTTAAGAATACTCACTACCACAATTATTTTTTCCATTTTAGTATATTAATAAATACAATATGTGTATTTTCATAAAAAGAAGTTGCACTTTTCTTTCATTTGAAAGAAATGCCGTAATGCTCTCATATAATGAAAAAGCACTCTGACTTCCCGTTAGTTTACCTAGAAGCATTACTCTGAAGATTGCTGTAATATGCCAATCCAAAAAGATATCTTTCACAAAGCCTTTTTTCCAATCCAGTTTTTTTGAGAAGTTACCAAGGAGTCGTGTATTTTAAAATAAAGCCATCTGTGTATTCAAACCTGTTTTATCTTTCTCTTCCTTAATTCACAGATATGCTATCCTCAACTTGAAGAAACTTCAAATATGCTGTTTTGAACACACTGAGTTACTTGTGCCAAAAGTTTCTGATTCTGGAAAGAGATCTGCTGCACTTGACTATGTTTGACATTTCTGCTGTCAGTTTGGAACTACACAGAGATTGCGTAATGGAATTACATATAGATTTCAACACAAAATGGACATTCAACCTGTCTAGTATGACTTGTGACAGCACACCTGGGATTCAGGTGGGGAATTTAAGCAGAAGGGAGGGCAAAGAAGCTTCAACAATTCAATGTCATTGCAGTCCACTCAGATTGTGACTAGCACACTTCTGAATTGCTGAAGAAGAAAACATGGGACTATAGAAATACACCATTTTCCATACAAAGTTATTATTGGATGATGCTTAGATGATATCTTTATTTGAAGTGAGTCCATTTTGCCAAGACAAATACTGCTCTCTTCAACATTTCATTATTTCGCTACATTCTCATGTCAGACTAGAAAAGGACATGTCAGACACTCTGGTGATTTGACATAAATAATGTCAAATTGATACAGAATGGAAAGAGACCAATAGTTATAAACAATGGGTTATGAATTACAGAAAATTAACTGAACATGTACCTGAAGTTTGCCCACTTTTATTTAACCTCAGTATTGCCTATTGTGCAAGCACGAGGTATGGTAGTTTCCTTGCATACTTCTTCTGTTGTATTGTGTTACTTCATATATAATATAGTAAGTCACTATAATTATATTGAACCTGCATGCTTTAAAATCTGGGGCATAATTTAATCTACTGTGATATTCAGGATATAGGAAACCAGAAGTAACATATATTTTTTGTAAGGAAATAACCTGGATGTTATCTGACTCATTTAAATTAAAAATAATTTAGAAAATATAGGAACACCTATTGTTTGTTTGTACACATAGTGGAACATTTCCTGATTTCCAAGAAAGGACTTGCACTGGAATATGGTTGAATCCAGTCTAAGTTGTGTTCACTAGGTAAATATTCTTGAAACACAGTGCTAGTATTTTCTGTGCAATATTGCCCCAAAGGCCACACTTGATTCTGATAAGGCAAGAAACTATATGCTGGTGCCTAATTTTTTGTTTTGCTCAAATAAGTTTAAAAGTTTGGTTTGTATGACCGTCTGCATAGTCCGATCCTTCAGAATTTAGCAAACAATATCTGAATAGCTTTGTATGACTCAAAGATACTTCTTATTCTGTAGTAAGCAATGATCCCCTCACTTCTGATGTGTGACACTGCAGCTAGCTGGAGTTAGTTTCGAAGACTAACAATATTTATGGGACTGGAAAATCCACTATAAACTTGAAGGTGAGTCAGTTTTAGCTAAATTCCCCAACCCCATCCCCTAACAAATAAATCTTAAATTCTGTTTGAAACATAAATTAGGTACTTTCTAAAGGACAAAATCAAGTCCTTTGCTATGCTCAAAAAATATGACTACATTATTTTCTCCCTGGTATAACCTTCAGATCCTTATGAAAACAGAAGACCTCTGTGAGAAGGATTGGTCTGTTGACATTTTCTGCCAGTTCAGCAGGTTCAGCTGTTGGATCAGCACCCAATTTTCTAGGGGTTGTTCTGAACCATAGTTCTTAAAAGGCTGAAATTACCTATCGTGTATTCACAGAAATACTAAAATTCTGTTCTAGATATTTAATGTTGTTAGAAACTATCTTTTTGCTGTTGTTGGGTTTATCTTGGATTAGTGACAGAAAGGAAAGGATTTTATCAGTCCTGGAAACACGTGTAGGTAATCAGGAATTTATTTAACAAAGGATTCTTGCATTTGGAATTTATTTTAATTTGATCTCTGAACACAACTTCATCCCTGAATACCATTAAAAAAATTAATTTTATTTATGAAACAAGGAATTGAAACATAATACAAAGGTATACATATTTTTTCTGAAAAAACAGTGGTGATAGAAGGAAATTAGTTTCGTGTTCTGTGTCAGTAATGGATACACATGTTCTGAAATTTAAAAAGAACACACAATGTCATGGCACAAGGCTCTTAGGAAATAGCTAATGGAGGATGTTTCTAAGAAAATAGAAGATTCATCAAAAGGGTAGGCACATGCTGAAAATTAGTTCCTTCAATTACCTTGCACGTGCATTGGAAAAATCAGAGAGCATATGAGTCCTCAAACTAAAACTCAAAGATATTTGGGGGCTTATTGTATATATCTTAGCCTAAAGCTAACTTTCAATACTGTAAGGTTTTCACAGTGTCCTTCTGGACCAAATGTCCATCATATGGCAGGAAATGGTCACAAACATGATGGGTAGACTGCCTGAAGGGCCAGGCACAAAGACTTGTACTAACTGAGGAAACTTTTGGCTGGTGGTCCATTTCCAGTGGGGCTCCTCAGGGATCAGTTTTTGGGCCAACTCTTCAATGTTTTTATCAATGACCTGGACACAGGAGCTGAGTGTACACTAAGTTTGCTGAAGGTACTAAACCATGGGGAACCATAGATTCCCTTGAGGGTAAAGAGGCCTTACAGAGAAACATGATAGATTTGAATGCTGGGAATCCTGTGATTTTACAATTCACTAGTTTTTATAGCTGCCCGGATGCAATACTCAGAACCAGCATAGTAGTGGTGAAAACAATGGAAAATATTCAAAGAGTTTCTCATGCTTATAGAGACTAATTTTCAAGATACATACATCTGAAAGTTCATTCCTACATTTCTGAAAATACAAGATTTCTTTCACAATTACCTGTAAAGAGAAAGCTGAGATTACAGGTTGTATGAATTAAACATACGCATGTAGAGAATAATATTATTTACTTCTTTGTGTCAAAGTTGAGTAAATATATAAGCACACCCCTCGTTCTCTAATAGGAAAAGAAAAATAAAGAAAAGTAGTGATTCTTGTTAGTTAACTTTTTTTCAGCCCCCTTTCCTTCCTTTTTATGTGGTATGGAAAATTGCATGCAACAGGGTTTTTCAGTATTCCATTTGATTGCATTTTTCTTCTCAAATCAGAGGCAGATTTTCAGAAGCAGGGAGATGATGCCTTTTAAAAGGATGGCTATCACCACTTCAGCTATTTTGCAGAAGATGGAGGTTTTCCTTTTCTGATACTTGTCCCATCGCACAGGCACCTCTCTGCAGAAAGAGTGTTTTTGAGCTTTTTCTGGTACAGATGCCCATATTCAGAACCTACCTCTTTGTCTTCTTCTAGATCCAGGATTCAGGCAACTCCACCTGCCTCAGTGCTTAAATTCATGACATATCTATATCCCCAAAACTCTCACCTACTAAAATCAGGATCATTTCTCAGGATTTAACAGATTAAACCTACAGATAAAAATGAATGGCTGTAAAGTTCTCAGAGCATAAATTATTATTATCATCACAAAAACCTGTTGTAATTTGCACTAGCTACATTGCCTGACTGTCCTGAAAACAAGCATTCCCAAAATAGATATTTTTCGTTAGTACAGTTGGTGGAGGTATTTAAGAGACATGTAGATGTTCCACTCAGGGACATAGCATTGGACCAGGGATTGCCAGATTGATGATCAGACTGGATGATCTTAAATGTCTTTTCCAGCATAAATGATTCTGTGTTTCTATGAAAAAGTGAATACACTTCATGAAATGTACATTGGAAAGGGCAGATTCTAACTTCTTCTTTGCCTGATACATCCAGGAACTAGCCTTGCTCTTAAGCCAAATTAACCGCTTAAAATTTGCTATAAATGAAAAATTTTCTAGATCTTCACACAAATGTTTACTTCTTCCTCCTTCTCTTATCCATGAACATATATAATTTTGAAGGCTGTACAGAGAGAACCAATAAAATGAGATTTACACTGGTTCTTTAAATTTACTATACTTACTATATAGTAGTTATATTTACTATATAACTTCAACGCACAGGAGTCAGTGCTTGTCTCTTTTTGCGGATGTATCGTACTTCAGAAAAATATACCACCTGGCAAAATACAGAGAAGTCTTCTTACGGACACTTACAGGAAGAATAGAGGATTTTTCCTGTGTCTGGTCTAAAACAGGGAGCACCAGGGTATGAATTAACTCTACTCAGTTCCCTACACATTTGATGTCTATTTAAAATTTAGGGTTGGTAAATTGCAATCATTTTAGATAAATATCAGCTAGTTAATCTGACTGACTCCAAGAAACTGCCTGAATATGGTTGTGGTTGAAGCAGCTCATTGTGTCTGCAGTTTATTCAAGCAGATTAATTTTTGTTGCTCAAAGAGTCTGTCATACCTCAGGGATGTGCTGGAATGGTTTCATTGTAATCAGAGGCTCTATGCACATGAAGGATTTGTTAAACTCATTCTGATCAGTTCATTAAAAGCTTGAATGCCATTTGAGAGCCTTCTATACTGATTGGATTTCACTCAAAAATTCTAATTCACAGTAATAAATATAGAGCAAAAGTTACAATGGGGAAGGAGGACAAATAATATCAATTTCCCTGCAATTTATCTTCTTTGAACAGCACTGTCTCTCCTATGATGTGACCCAACAATTCAAGAGCACTCAAAAAAAGTATTGATTATAATTTTCCATTTTTTCTCAGGTATATCTTGTATATGTATTTGTATGTAAGAAATATTCACAGAGGATATTCTATCTCAGGATTTAGGAGACACACAATAAAAATCTTTAAAGTAGGCTTCCTTTCCCTACTTATACATCTGATTTTCTATGCTTTGCATTAGGATAAGCTTTCGCAGTAACAGTGAATCAACACCACTAAGTTCTATTCTATTTCAAGTGGTTTTATCCCATTAAAGGTCTTTGGGATAAAGAATGGGCTGTAAGTGTTTTTATCAGTATCTTGTATCTAAGGTTGTCATGGTTTGACACTGGTTAAAACACCAGGCACACATGAAAACCATTCACTCACTCTCTTCTGCTGTGGCTGAGCAGAGGAGGGGAAAAAAAAAAGGGTCGTGAGTTGACGTAAGGATTGGGAGAAAACATTCTAAGGGCAAAACAGGTTCAAATTTAAAGATATAAAGTAAATTTATTATTAACAGAGTCAGAGGAGGACAATGAAAATAAAATAAGCCTGTAAAACACCATTTTCACCCCCAGCTCTCCCCTCTTTCCCACTGACAGTGCAGGGAGACAGTGCATGGGGGGTTTTGGTTAGATCGTCACTCGAGATTTTTCTGCAGTTCGCTTAGGAAGAGGAATCTCTCTTTTGTTATGTGGTGGGGTCTTTCTCATGGGAGACACTCTGTGAACTTCTCCAGCATGGTTCTACTCTCATAAGCAGCAGTCCTGCTCAACCTGCTGTAACATGAGTCCCTCCCACAGGCAAAGGGGTTTTCCCAAAACTGCCGTGGCGTAGGTCGCTAGTCCATGGAGTGCAGACTTTTAAGGATAAGCTGCTCTAGGTTTGGAAGCAAGGGCCCTCTTTCTCTATCTCTGGAAGCAAGGGTCCTCTCTCTGTTTGGGACTCCCACTGGATTACAGCTTTTTCTAGCATCCACTTGCTCCAGCATGAATACCTTTTCCCATGGGCTGCGAGTGGATCTCTGCATCCCCCCAAGGACTTCATGGATTAAAGGGGGACAGTTTGTTTTATTACAGTCCTCACCATGGCTTGCAGAGGAATCTCAGCTCTGACGCTTGGAATACCTTTTCTCCCTCTTTCTTTCTGCTGACTTTGGTGCTGCCATGTTGTCTTTCTCTACATATCCTCACTTCCTCCTCTTCCTTCAACTAGGAGGGCAAAAAACTGCTGCTCGCAAGTACCGCTGCCAACAAATTCCACCAGTTAAAAGATTTCTGTGGGACCTCGCAGTGCTGAGAGTTTGATCTTGTCTGGGTTCCGCACTGGGGAATCGCTCGCCATGTTTCCATTGCCAGACACGCGGCCTGGCTGCCATCACGCAGGTGGTGCCGGCCACCACGGTGCTGGTGTCATTCATCGTCTCTCTTCATGCAGGGGTCCGAAAAGGAGAAACTGCCACTGCTGTCCCTGCCTTTCTGCCCGCAGCACGACTGGCTAAGGGCGGCCAGGCAGGCAAAGCTTCTGCGGGCTGTGCCAAAATGTCAGCCGCTGCAGCGGCCTCCAGGACCACTCCGGTGCTGGCAGCTCACCACCCCTGGGAAAAAAACTGCTCGTGGGCTGTCTTGATTTCCTTCTTAAATATGTCATCACAGAGATGTTACCAGCCTCTCTAATTGCATGTCCATCTTCAGAGGCATCAGAGATTGGCTCTGCTGGATGCAGTACAAACTCCCAGCAGCTTCTCACAGAAGCCACCTCCTTGGCCTTCCTGTGCTACCAAAACCTAGGCTGTGCCTAAATCAGCACAAAGGTGTGATGCAATTCCTTGGGAAATGTATAGAACCATAATGTTAGCATTTGTGACGATATATTCTATTCTATATTGTCACTGTTAAGAGGCAAATAGGGTTTTTATAAAATTAAATTAACTGGAGGGGAAAAAACCATGTTAAACAGAAAAAGCAAGAGTCTATAACCAGATAGATGCACATTAAAATCATTGAGTCAAATGCAAAAGTAACATTTAAGCTTCTATTTCAAATTTTTGTGCAAGTCAACTAAGTCATTCATCTGTTTACAGAAGAATAGAAGTGTGTTGGTCTCACAGGGTCAGACAAAAGTCCCCTTAGCCAGAACTATTTTTTTAGCCTTACTATATTTTTAGGGTTCAAGACCTAGGAAAGATGGTGAAAACAAGGAAAGCTAACAGTAATATTTCTTCAACATTTGCCAAGTCCCACAAAGGACATCCTGAAGTAGACAAGGTATCTGTGCATACATTTATGGGTAACATGCACAATGGAGAAAACCGTTGCCTATGGTTTCCATAATATTCTGATGATGGGGAATGATACCTGACCTAGTGAGGTTTGTGAGTGCTCATTTAGCTGGTGTTAGCAGCACACAAGTGCATGGATCTTCTCTCACAAGTGTTTCAGAGCATTTTAGGAGTTTGGTGTCTTCCTGTCACAGTCAGGTTGAATTTTTCAAGTTTACATAACAATCTCATTTGCAAATTAAGCTTTTATTTATTTATTAATTCATAGGGTTAAAAAAACGGAACAGGGGATCAATCTGCTTTGTGCAGACTAGTTTAATTTTAAAACTCTAAAGTAATTTAATTTTTGTCTTCAGCTTCGCTTCTGAATGTCCTGCCTGATATGCAAAAAACATCCTGGGAGGTAGTTCCCTTTGGTGACATGATTTTGTCACTCCCACTTCTATGCTTTTGTGTTATGATACTTTAACATGTGTTTAAACTTAAAAAGCCGTGGTTTGGTATAATGTTGTTACTTACACTGGTCAGATAGTGCAGATTTTATTTTATTTCACAGAAACTACTTTCATGTTATCAAGCACAATGGGTTCTAAATAGGTACAGAGAATCTTGTATTCTTCTATATGACCTGAAGAAGCAATGTCTTCTTAGAGAGGGAAAGATGTGTGGTCAAATGTTTCTGGCTCTTGTGACTCTGGCCTTCAGACTATAAATTGGTGCTCTGCTGTTCCTGCTAGAGACTGAAACAAAGTGTTGCAGTGTCAAAACAGAGACGAACTTCAACTATCTATCTTGCTGAAATATGGACTCTGAAGCCCTGTTTTGACCAAGAACTAATCAGTCTCTGGGAACTTTGCCAGGGAGGGACATGTGTCTTAAGACCGCTGCCTCACTGGGGAGTCCTGTCACCCACTTCCCTCCTCTGGCACTGATTTGGAGCTGCGGCAGGACCAGTGACTTTTGCACTCCCTCCAGCAGCCCTGACTCCAGCAAAGACCCCACGGAGCTAAAGCCTGTGGCAGCTTGTGGGTGTCTGCTGACTCCAGTCTGCTACAGCAGGAGAATCCCAGACATCTTTCCCCTTTCTGTTTGTAGACTGAAAGTTTCCTCAGGAGGACAGTCTGACAGCCCACACTCACTCGAGAAAAGACAGCAGTCTAAAAGGTCCCTGACACACTTCTTTATTCAGAGAGATTTCTGTTAGGATTTTCCATGTACAGACTAAGTATGTTGCACAGTCAATCTTTTTGTTGGTTTGCCCATTTCTGCCAACAAGCCTAGCTGATAAAAAGGGAGACATAAAAAAGTTATAAAATACAGAATGTAGCAGAGTTTTTGTGTGCTTAGTATTATGTATGAGCATTCAGTTGGATTTGGGGAACAAAATTCACTTTGTAATACATACTTAACATAGCCAAAGTTCATTATTATGATGATAATGAGTGTTTTCAAAGGGCCCCACTGTCACATACAGTAGCACAAAAAACAACTTTCTGTCAAAGACAGATGACTATAAACAGATGACTGACAAGCCCCAGATGTACAACAATTCTTTCTTCCCTTGCTTGAACTCCTTACAGGTTTTTCTTGAAGCTTCATACAGCTCAAAGGCATCACAATTTTTAATGTGGTTTTGAATGTTTCCTTCCTTCCTTCCTTCCTTCCTTCCTTCCTTCCTTCCTTCCTTCCTTCCTTCCTTCCTTCCTTC
>VZRV01000961.1:53569-135748 GCA_013398115.1 Falcunculus frontatus
TTCCCACCTTCTTCATATCTTTCTCTTCCTCACTCCCTCTTTCTTTTATTTTGTGGTCTATTGGAAAATTAAATTGCTTGTTATGGTTTCATGGAATATTGAATTCTTCACAGCAATATATACTTCAAATCACAATTTTGTTTAGAATCCAAAGTTTTTCTGATCTAATCACTAAAAGACTTTCAAATTTGGTGATTTCTTGAATGATTACTTAGATATCCAAGAGAAAATTTTGTACCTATGAGTAAGACTGTTTATGTGCAGATAGTGGCTAAACACATAAAACCTTACATCTGCTCCTGAACAATATTCTGCACATATAAGTAATAGAAGTTGTCTTGCAAAGCCATGTTTTGGAAAAATACATTTTATTATAGAGAAGACTATAAATCTAGCTAACACAAAAAAACTGGATTGCAGGATATTTTGGGACAGGCAATGAGCAAGGAAAGGATCAGAATAAATACAAACAGGCACCAATCATCTAAAAAAACTTGTGCACATTCATCTCTGTAAGATTCAGTGGTCGCAGGATGAAGAAAAGAAGGATAATGTTGGAAGGATTTCTTCAAGTACTATTTTACTGCTTTGCCTTATGCATAAGGGATTATTCTCCCTTATGCTTTATGCTGCCTTAAAGAACCTATAAATGAAACAACACACTTTTGAGATAGTATTAGTATAGGAGTTAATACAAAGTTTGGTCTTTATTGGAGGCTCCAGGGGCACATATAGAAAATGTCCAGAAAAGCCCACCCCCCCACAGAGTGAATACAGTTTTATGTTTAGCAAATTTACATAATTGACAAAAATCACCAATTTATAGCACAAGTGGTGATGCAATCATCCCCCCAGTTCAAGTTCTTTCTAAATCCTCCCCCTTCAGATGAGACTAAACTTTGTTGATAAAAATATGTCCTGAAGAGCTGTTTTTCAGCCTTGGAATGTGTTTTGTCTTTCTGCCTATCAGGGTAGTGAAAAGGTAGGGAAAACTAGCTATGAATAATAGGCTACATAGATACAAATATATGTGTAAAAAATACAGAGAATATATAAAAGAAAAAAAGGCAAAAAATCATTTGGCGTCACCACCCCAGTCAGGTTTGCCATGGTTAAAGTGTCTTGGTGAGTACTTTGTTTCTTGGATATGTCCCTGAAATGAGTTGCATGAGCGCTGAATGAATGGTTTTATCACTGTTTGTCAATGCAGAAGGGTCTTTATAGCAGCCTTGCAAGCACACATCGATTCTGAGTATCTGTCTGAATATTCTTAAAGGACAAAAATCCTCTGTTTTGAGGAAACACTGTTTTGAGTATGTTTAACAACATTAATAGATATATTATTTGGCAACTGAGTGCTAAAATAATTGCCTAAATTTTGGATAGCAGAGATCTAAATTATTTTTACTTAACTTCATCTCTTTTCTGTTGTGTATTATGCCAGTTGAAAGGGCATTGCTTGAAATAAACATAATTTCCCATAAATGAAATTGGAAAAATAGGCCCTGTTTGATAAGTGTATAATATACTCATCCTCATGTTTGGGATTTGAGAGAAAACAATATGACTATTTTGAACTACTTATATTGTAAAAAAGATACTAATAAATGAAAATTATCCCTCTTGGTTGCATGACAGTTGCAAAAAAAATGAGCCACTTTTAAAATTCAAGTACATATTTGTCTTTAAGGTGGAAGAGCAGGCAGTTTTCTTCATTAGGTGCTAAATTCAATTTTAATCTCAATTTCAAAATGGCTGTGAAAATGACAGTTTTCTATGGGGTAAGGGCTGGTATGCCCTCTTGTGTTAGCAGTTCTTGGTGGACTACTGAACATGAGGAGCTCAGTTCCATAATCTCACTGAAGGGGTTTAAATCAGAGACAGACTTTACATATATATNNTATATATATATGAGAGAAGGAGGAAAGAGACAGACATTCCTACAGGAAAATTCTCTGTCTTTTGGACATACCAGAGATTATAGCAGGAAGGAGTCTTATATTTTCTTTTCACACTTGAATGTCCTAGAAAGCCAAATCTAATCTGCATATAATATAATTATAGTTATGGAAAATTTTATTGGTTTAAAATCCTTTATTGGTTTACAAAAGAACTGAAACCCCTGCTTTTTCCATCAGTACCCATGTCCAGGAAAGAAATAATTCACATCACAGCTAGTTTAAACATGTGCATACACTTACTGGGCATTCAAAATAGGCTTGCAATTAGCCAGGCATTTACGTCTACTGATTGGCTTTTGTAGAGTTTCATTTGCGTTTGTCTTACTGAGGGCTCTATCTTGAATCACTGTCATCTGTTCGGATCCTGTTCTTTTAGGAAACTTGGTCAATTTGAAAGTTACTTCAAAAGAACTGAAGAGAAAGGGGAGAATCGTCAGTGAACAATTCCAAACAATATAGTGTAATAGATCTAGTAATTTCAATAAATTTGCTTGTTCAGCAGCACATTCGAAAGCCAATATTATTCCATTTTATGTTTTCAATCTATCTATCTATAGGTGAAATAAACTTTCCTGATGGTTGTCACCTGCTGAGGCTTTGATGAGTTCTTTTTCTGAGTATGGATTCTTAAATCCTGGTGTGGTGTGAACTTAATAGCACATAACAATAGCCACTACTGTGTTAAGGCTGGGTGAAGAAGCAGTTCACTACACGGTAGACTGTGATGTGCTTCAAAAAACAGCTTGCATATGCTGATGATCCTGATGCTTGCCGTGGCCCCTGAAAAGCGCTTGCTGTTGCCAGTTTGTGAAGTTGAGCAGTGTCAACTTCAGACTGTGCCAAAAAATCCTACTCCTTTTCCTGCAAGATGGAGCATAAAAGCAGGTCACTGAACATTAGCTGTGATTCCATAAGATTGAAACCTGTAAGTGACACAGAAGAAAGGAAAGAAAAGAGCAGAGCCACGTTTCTGACTAGAAGGTATTTTGTCCATTTTAAGAAAGAAGATGTGCCAGTCAGATCTCAACACGTTTGCCAACATAAAGAGACTTTTTTCTCACTTCTTTCCCTCTGCTAAAGTAGAAACGTGTGATGATGGAAAAAAAATGTTCAAAGGAAAACCACATTTGTGAATGGCATGATGGAGACACTTCTAAAGAGCAATGGAACTAAAGCAATGCTTCTGGGAAAAATCAGTGTGTACATGGATTATCTGGTATATATTATTTGGGGTTTTGACCATGGGATGTTCTAGTCACGATCTGATGGGATGCACCTTTCTCAGAGAGGAATATGATTTCTATGCTTTTGGAATAAAAGAGGGACTCATTGATAGAGCCTTAAAGTAGTTTGGAAGGGAGAAAGAGAAAATACCAAGCTAGTGAGTGATGAGTGGTGGGATAGTGTGACAAAACTTAAGGAAACAAGCCCTAATGGGATCCCTCAATCTGCTTCATGAGGTGTTGGCTAAAAAGCACCATACCTGAAGTGTTTTCACAATAATGTACATGAGCATGAGGAATAAGAGATGAAGCTTAGTCCCAGTTGCAGAGATTTGACACCACTGGCATAAGTGAAACCTTGTGGGATGTGTCCTGTGACTGGAGTGCCCTGACTGACAGTTCCAGGCTCTGCAGGAGGGACAGGCAGGGCGGAAGAGGCAGAGGGGTGGCACTGTATGTGGCAGAAGGGATAGAATGTAAGGAGCTCTCAGCTGGCAATAGCACAGTTGAGATCCTCGGGGTAAGAATCAAGGAGCAAAAAAAATGATGTGGATGTCACTGTGAGAGTCTACTACAGAACTCCTGTGCTGGTTTGAAGGTAAACCAGTGGGAGGAATTAACTCCACACAAATACCTTGCTAGAGATTTCAAGTCAGAGTTACAATTTAATGGGAAAATTACAATAAAGGCAATAGTACAGAAACACTGGCTTAAACCGATGAAGCCAGAATACAGTCTGACACCCTGTTGGTCAGGCTGGTGATAGCAGTTCAATTGAATGGTGGTTGCAGTCCTGTTGGAGTGATGAATGCGGTCTTGTTGAAGCAGTGGTCCTGCAGAAAGGTCTGGTCCTTCTCTGGAAGTTCAGTGGTAGTTATTGAGCTCTCGTCCTCTGGGAATCCACGGGTCATATTGTGGCGTCCCAAGTCCCAGAGGATATACAGGCAGGAATGTTCAGTACCTCCCCTAGGGCAGGAAACTTTACAGTGAGGTGATTTAATTCTATGAGTCATTTTGGGGAGTACTTGATGGCCCATTAGCAGCGATGACACCCCCCGCCCCTTTAGGCTGGGTGTGCATTGGACAGCTGTTGAAAATGACCCACCACTAACAACTCATCAGAAGGTGATGTAGGTGGTGGTACAATACCTTGGTTACACCTTACATTGTAACCCGCGGTGACGGCACTGATGGATTATTCTTTGAGGAACTAAAGGATGCTCCCAAGTCAACTGCCCTTGTCTTTCAGGGGGACTTCAACTTGCCCAAAATTATTTTGGAATAGAAAGTATGGTGTAGTCTAATTCTCAGCATTGTTTTGCAAGTCATAGTAAAGATGGAAAAATTTAGCATGATTAGTCTGTTAAGCTAGAAATAAAAAGATTCACCTTCAGAGTGTGAAATCACTTGAGAAGAAAATGTGGCACTTATACGTTTTTAGAGCTTTTCTCATTTTATAATTCCAGAATTAATTCTCTTTGGGAATTTAGGGTGTTCTGACACTCGAGAAGGATGAATTTTCATTCTGATTTTCATGATAAAGGATACCATTTTTCAATTGTTTTGACTTTTAAAATTTTAAATACTCAGCATGAGATTGATAATGGTTATTTGTCAAGTAGCAAATATGACTTGTATTTGTAGAATTAGTTCACATTTTTTATATCTTGTCTTACACCTTTAGAGTGATTTTATTCTTGTTTTACATGCTTTTGGAATAAAGGCTACCAGCCTTTCTAATAGATAAATATACTTAAAATCAGGCAGTGACAAATATATACATACCATTCTTTCACAGCCTTGTCATAAGTAGTACATGTGAAGCTATCACTTGCAGCAGTAACATAATTCCTGGAACTGCTCTCTTCTGGAAACATGGTTGGAGACAGGGCCATAAATAACATTAGAAAGATAGTACATGTAGTAAACAGAATGAAGTTTTGACCACAAGCATGTTGTGAACCGGTTAAACACAGAAAACCGAAGAAAGCTAAGCATCTGTGAATGAAACAGATAGGATCCCGAAAGGTTTGAAGTACACCCAAAAAACATGATTAAAACAAAATGAGATTGGATGTTGGTGGGAAAAAAATGGATATATTTTATTTATTATTAGAAGAGGCAAAGAGAAAGAAAGAGAAAAGAAAGAGAGAAAGAAATAGAAAAAGAGGTGTCTAGGAGGGGTGGGAGGACAGGGAGAGATTGACAGGGGTTCGGTAGAAACATGTCACCCTTCTGAGGGTCCCAACAATGTCTTGTTGCTCCCCTCCATCTGGTCTTCTCGGTGGTGAGGGTCCCCCTCTGCCTGCCACCAGAAAGTATGGAATCCAATGGAATAATATACATTTGGGCCAGGCGGAATGCTCAGGTGCCTCCTGTGGGGAGGGCAAGTTTGACACTGTCCCTTGCAGCACTGTGGATCTGTTGCATCATTTGCAGTGCTCTGGTGCAGGGTCTGGGGACCCCTTTGGGGGGACCTTTGATGGGCCATGACCCCCCCTCTGTCCTTCACGTGGATGAGGCTTTCCCCGGGGTGAAGGGGCCCCACAGCTGAGCTGGTCTGCACAGTGGAGGATGGACGTTCATCGCCTCGGAGCAGAGGCTTTTTACCACACACCCAAAACCTCCCCTCTTCCCACCCTTTGGTCTGAGGGTCTGTGCGAGCCTGGCAGCTGATAGCTCCGGGGCTGTGGTCTTGATGCCATGATGCTTTTTTTGCTTTTTGTATATACCCCCCTATATACTCTTTTGTATAACTTTTATGTATTCTTAAGGGCCTTTTAGCTCATGTACTTCTAATTGTTCAGGTTTGATAACCAGCATAGGCCCAGTATTCCATTAAGCCAGGAGACCAAATGTCTTAGAAGCCTCAGACACCAAGGCCTTCTCTGGAACACATTTTGTAAACTAAGATAGGCCTGTCCAGAGGGAGAAGGTTCCTCGGGGAGGGGGGTTCACTCAGCCTCCCACTGGGGAATCTTTGATAGATATGCTAATTGGCAAAGCCTATAATTTTATACCCAAACTATTGTGGGTGTGCATTTCGGGGGTGCCCATGGGGGTGCATTTTGGTGTGCATTTGGATGTGCATTCCAGCGTGCTCCACCTGGACGGAGTGCACCAAGGATCCTTAAAATAAATACCAAGGTACAATCCCTTTTTCCCCTCTAACAGTGTTTGGCTCTTGATTTTAAGACCAAGAAGAAGCATCAGCCTCCACCCCAAACTTGCTAAGCTTGATCCCTCTGTGAGTGTATTCTTTTCTTCATCAATGGGCAGCTAGCAGTTCAGGACACCATTCACGGTTTTGGTGGTCTTCCCTGCAGCTTTTATATAGTTTTGCTATAATAAGCAAAAGTCCTTCATAAAGACGTTTAAGCCATAAATTATAACATTCAGTCTTCGACAAAGCAGAAGCTGCAGCTGATCCCAGCTAACTACATAACCCAAATCACTGTAGTGTCAGCTCCGTTTAGGTGAGAAACAAGTTCTTCCCTTTCCTATATGTCACCCACAGTCAGACACATGTCAGTGCTCCCAGACATAAGGAGAATTCTTACTCTTCAATTATTAGTGTCTAAAAATGCTGCTTTGGGGGAAACGTCATCAAATTAGGTTTGTTGGGTTTTTTTTCTTTTTTTTTTTTTCTGCAAAGAACCATAGTATTTGTAACATTACCGTTTTTAACTTATGGGGAGTACACCAAAGCAGAGTTATAAACCTTCTTCTTTTTTTTTTTTTTTTTTTTTTCTGTGTATCGTTTTCCAGTAGTTATTTATTTTGGAATATAAGTATGATCTGAAATGTCACATAGAATGTAGCTGAAGACCTTTAGAGAAAAGGCTTAATAATATAAGGAAGCCAGGTACCTGTAACCCCTATTGACACAGCTCCTTTAACTCATAGTTTTGAAATACATTATGTTCTTACTTTTACTTTATTTGCTGCTTTTATCCCACCTCCCACTGCCTAAAAAGAAATAATACCTGGTAGGAAACATTCATCTGAACAGTTTACAAAAAGTCCCCAGTGGATTTTAGTTTTGTCTTGAGGCCTAGATAGGTAAGCCAATCTTTTGATTTTAACATATTGATTGGATTGACGAGCAAGGGGTAAGTTCCTTGTTCTTTCGTATAAATTCTGTGCCACCATTGGCAAATTGCTTTCAATCCTACTGTTTCTCAGTTCCCTTTGTGAAAGGTGTAGTTTTTAGTAATTCCTTGCCTCACAGAAGCACTGTAATGGTAAATACATCAGTAAGAGTGAAGAAAAAATTCTAGTAAAAGGAGTCATAGAGTACCATGGTTATTTTCTCCTTTATGGTAAACTTATTTTAAGTCAGTAGCCACCTCTTTCTATTGCAAATGGATGACTTTTCCCACAAGCATTGTTATAAGAGACTTCAGTCTACTCTTTGGGTCAATAATTGTCTTCCAAAACAATTCACTATGCAACCACTTCCTTGTCATTATATCTCTTAAAGATTACTTCTCATTTACAAATGTATGAAAGAAAACTAGGAAAAACAGGGGGAAAAAAGCAGTAAAACCCCCAGTACTATAGAAAACTAAAATATTGTATTAAGTTAATTATAACAATGTTGAGGTCTGCACTTTATTTGACAGCAGGAGATGATGCTAATTTTTATTTATCTCTGCTGAAAAAATTGGTTCACTGTAAAATTTTAGCTCTTCAGGATAAGAAACCTATTTCCCACAAAAAAAAAACTTCTCTTTTTGTCTTTCATAATTTTCTTGTTCTAGGACAAAACATTTCAGTCCTTTCTTCTTTTGCCAGAAAGAAGGTAACTTTTTCTGAAAGCCAGAAAGAGTTAATTTGTTTGTATACAAATAGACTTATGTCTTTCACCCAGTGTTGCTCATTGTCCTTTTCAAAACTTACTCTTCAAAGCTTCAATATGTAATCAGGCCCTCTGCTCACCTTCAGACTCTACATTACAATTAAATACTTGTTCTTCTCAGAGGCATCTTAGCTTTCTTTCCTCTGATTCACCAGTGGTAGGCCTGTTTGAGGAACTTCATTTTAGAACACCATTAACATCTTTATTATTTTTATATTTTTATTCTAGTAATTGTTTTATTATTATTATTATTTTAATTTACTTATATTATAGTAAATTAATTTGCCCATCTGAATTTATTTCATAGGTACTTTGTCTTTAGGCCAGAGGTTAGAAAACTTTGGCCTATTGATGGCTAACAATGAGACAGCACAGGTCTAGTAGATCTTTAGGTAGCCATCGCTTTTCATCTTTTCCCTCTTTTTCCCCGTACTCAGTTTGTCTCATTAGGTCACTTTCATAGAGCAGAGTTTTGGGGAATATACCTGTAACACACTTCAACTTTTGGGAAGCCTTTAAGTTTTTAATAACACCTTCAGGAATGTGAAGGTGGTTCTTGAGATGCTGACCATGGGGATGCAATTAGCTCTAATTTTTGTGTATTAAATTATGTATGCATAGTAACCTCTCTTTGGAAAAATAGAATTTCTTAATCAGACTTGTGACTAGAATTCATTTAGAACAGGTAAAAATTTAAGTGTGTGTTTTATCCCTGAGTGTCACAAGTAGGACTCATTCTTAATGATGTATTCCGTGAGCAGGGTGAGGCAGAATTACATCTGTGTGATGTTGTGCCTACCAACTGGTAACCAGATGTTATTACAGCCCTTACTAATTATCAAGGTGGTTTTCTAATGGTATACTTGCTTACTACAGACAAGCAAAGCCAAAAATATAACCAGACTCAGATGGTCTGCGAATGTACCTCGGGTGCCAAAGATACCCAGTCTCTGGCTCTGTGAATTGAGCTGTATTGTGTACCCTGCACTGGAAATTGCCTGGTTTATGTGTTGTATCTATTTCCTCATTAAAATGGGCTGAATCTGCAATAATCCTGCTGATCTCAGAGAAACTGATTTGTGATCTTTCCATATATATGACTATTATTAGAAGAAATCACCACATCTCTTATTAATTTTCTTTTTTTTTTTTTTTTTTTGTGAATTTAGGTCTGAACATAGTATTAAAAGAAGTTATATACTTTCCACTGTAAATGCGAAATAAACCCTGCAATCTTGGAGAGTAATTATTCACAGTCACGCTTATAATTAACAATGATGGAAGGGCTTTACTTAATATTGTCACACATAAGTGAAAGACTTAAGGCAAAAGTAATTAAGACATGACAGAAACAGAAAGAATTATTGGTGGCCAACATTAGATTGAACAGATCTGATTTTATATCTTATAGGAAAAAAGAGGATGTAGAAAAGTTGTGAGGGCACTTAAATTTAAATTATTTAGCATGGCTGAGTTGCTAAAATATTTCAGAATTAATCATTAGAGAACAGTCACAGGAAAGTGTGGAGAAATGGAGGAAGAAAGAATCAAAACCCCATCACTAGAGGACAAGTTTGCAAATGAAGTGAGAGTAAAGATAAATTGCTCCTCAGTAGTGATGTACTACACTTGAACTGGGTTTAAATGACTTTACTTCAAGAATAACTTGTATCTAGTGAGCAAGTGGACACATTAAAAAAAGTTTTCCATCAGGTATAAGATGGAAAAAGATCTATAAAATTCTACAGAATTCATTTTAAATAGGATAACAGCATCCCCTGTGAAAGCCACAGCAGGTTAAAACTGATCTGACAAAGGTGTCGCTGAGGGTGACCATGATTTGTACACATACAAACTGCACACATACATATGCTTGACTTTCAAATGTCATGGAAGTTTCAGTAGGTGGCTTTAGTCCTGAGCACATGTAGGATTGTCACAACGGTGTCTTTGGAAAGAGACTTAAGATGGAAAAATAACTGAGGTTCTGTGGCTCATAGGACTAGGATGAATCTAAAAAAGAATCAGACGTTCTCTACCAGAATAAATTGCCCAGCAGTGGACAGGATTGTTTAAAGGACAAGGAAGAAAAAACATAAACATCTGAAGGCCTGATGTGATCCGTGGGTGCATAGGCCACTGAAGCATTGCACAGTTTGATTGCATTTAAGTAAGGGAAACTGCAGGCAAAATTTCTCATCTTGATGCTGATCGTAGTTTCATGTCACAAGTGGAAAAAAGTTAATTATATGAGCATCAGTCTGTGATGCATAGGGGATTCCCCATTGCAGTGAAGACCAGTCGATAAAATGAAATCATTCTAAAACACCATTCCTCACAACTGCCATTCAGTGATGTATAAGCCACACCAAAAATGCAGGGCATGTTTGCAAAAAAGTCATCTAGAATGCAGTTCTGCTTTGAAAATTTGCAATTTCAGTATGGTTGTTTACTAGTTAAAATGACTAATTTGTGTAGTTCCAACTTCATGCCTTCTTCCTTCAGCAAAATTTTCTTTTATTCATATCTTAGTCCAAAAGCTGATTATTCAAAAAAAAATTTAAGTATTTCACCTTTTCTTGGTCTGCAGTATTCATAAGATTTCTATCCCTCCATAATTCTAACCTTCCAGCTAAATAGCAGTAGAACAAGAGTAATAAGACCCTGAATGAAACCTCTGCAGCTACAAATACCGCTAACTAATGAATTAAATCTATTTCAGAGGAACAAAAATTCCAGCTACTATACACTTGCTCAAAAGAAGGAATTAATTTGTACCTGTATCAAAAACTTGTCTGTGGTATCTTCCGTTATGCTGGTTTCTGTGATTCCTGACCATAGTTTGATGCCTTGAATGTATGTAGGGGCAACAGGGATCAAACACATTTCAAATACCTGCAAGTGATGCTCCAAACCAATGTTGTTTTTTATCTATTACTGTCTTATAATCATTGAATATTTTCCATGAGTGTAAGTTGTTGCCTTTAGTTAATTTCAAATGTTTGACTGTCCTTGGTAAAAAGAGTAATCATAATCTCCTCAGGGATGCAGAAGAGCTTGTGCAAGATGCCAGATGCAAGATACTTTTGAAACAGATGGTGATTGGTGTAGTGAGGATCACTAAATCCAAAAATTAATAATTTGAAAGCTGTGAGCATGCAATATGTCACACTAGTATGACTTATTTTCCTTTTTGCAGCTTAGATCCCTGAAATTATTAATAATATTAATAATTAATAATATAATGAATATTAAATGAGATAAATATTAATTAGTAACACATGTATTAATTATTAACGATTAAAATTTTTATTAGTAAAATCTAATCTGATCTCTCAGATCAGATTGTTGACTTCACATGTGACTGCACAAGAAGCTCATCATAAGGCTTCAAAAATTGTTGTGAATACAAATGCAAAGTGCAAGTACATCCAAAGTATGGTTATTTGACCTAGAGAAGGAATAACAAGCAAAGCCAATAGGAAATATCTTATTGTATTTAGTTTGGTTTTTTTGATATATTTAAAAGAAAACAGATGATAATTTTCTGAAATCTAAATAGTTTAAGAAACATCTTGGTCTTGAAAGAAATTTTATCTACAGTACTAAAAATCTCAACAATACTAAAACATACCAATCCTATTTTTTAAAATGGAATATTTTTATCATTCATTACAAAAATATTGTTGAGAGAAAGCATGTTAATTTTCATAAACCAAGCCTAAAAGGTGGGTATCAGGATGACTTATATGAATTGCATGAAAGGGTAATATCTCAGTTACCTTAATAGCATCACTTTGGTAGACACAATTCCATTCGGGAGAAAATTTTGACTTCTGGTTAGGGAATTTCCTTTTATAACTCAATGATCTGCTATCAAAAAATCATTCAACTAAAGCAAAAAAGGCCCACTCTATCAACAACCATCCAAAATGCTGGAGAGAGGAAAAATAATATGTAGGGAAGAACAAAAGGCATGTCATTTGAATATATCAAAACCCTAACAATATAAATAAATATAAAATAAATGTTCACATGCCCCAGCTAATTGGTTTTTTAATTGCTATTTTATTTTTTCTTTTTTAAAAATTTCATTTAAAATTAGACCTACAACTTATTCTATTTTTTAAGTGGAATTACAGTTGTCCTCTTTCCCCCTACTTGAGGTGTAATAATAGATTATGGGAAAAGATCTTGGAGAAAGTGGTCCAACGTTTTGGATAGCAACATTATCCTACCTTTATTTCTTTGCTCTAAAAAAATTTTGTAGTATTTTTTGCAAATCAGTTATTTTCTCTGCATTTAATTTCCTGGTATATAAAATAAGTATAAAGCACTTTCCAGTTTGTAGAAAAGTTTTCTCAGATTGAAGGTTATGGGCACTTACTTGCAAGGTGCCACACCAAAGAGCACACATGACACAAATTAAACAACACGACAGGATGTAATACACAGCTTTTTCACCCCCACACCCACAAACTGAAATTTTGAGACTCAAATTACTGGAGCCCGATGACTCTGCTGAAACATGAGATGTGTTATTAATACCAAGGGTAATGAATGTCACAAAAAGTCACCTCTTACTAATATCTACAGGCTCAGCATGATTACGGGTCTATTAGAGTGTGATTTTCTTATCAATGAAGGCTGTAGAGCTATTACCTTCAAATTATGATTGATAAGTATTTGTTGTTTTAATCAACTTGAAATTGTACTAAAATTGCATTTGGGCCCAATCTTGAGATCTTTATCACGATGGATCACAGCAGGGAGATATATTTGTAGGCTTTTATTATTCAGCTATTAGAGTGTATAGTGTCTTTTGCATCAATTATTTTTGTTATAAAAATTAGTTAATTTAACTAAGTGGTGATTATAAATACAGATGTTAAATATAGAACCTATAATTAACGTGATTAAAATCTAGCTTCTGTGGCTTTAATTTTTCAGTCCAGAAACTGTGAGTAATGGAGTTTGCATAGTGTGAAAATGCTGAAGTCAGTAAAGAGTTCATAAGCAGTTAATTTGCTTTTTATTGGTACTATATGGCCTGTCAAAACTTGTTGTACTGAACAAAGGCTGTATCAAGTACGTTTATACAGTGAATCCACTGTTTACAGGCTTCTCCAGCAGGACTTTGTTTTCTGAAATATTTGTAGTCAAATTCTTGCAGTCTTTTATTTTCAAAAATCAGTGCTTCTCTTGAGATATCTCCTTAACAGAGAAGATTAAATATTAAAATAGAACAAATATTTTTGTCCCTGCTGCCAACTGGTCATCACTCAGCATCTCTTGCTGTTGTCTCTTAGTTGTATTTTAACGTCTTTTCGATTGTCTTCCAGAATTTCTATATCTTAATATGCTGGAATAATATATCACCTGGCACAATACAGTTATTAGTCCAAATAATTGATTTTAAAATTAACTTTTCTATTTTTTATGAGTTTATTCTGTGAACAAATGCATTCTGTCAAATTTCAATAACTTTGTAAGTATGATATTCTCCAATTTTTGATAATGCCATAAATTGCACATGTGCTTGTTAAGCTCAGCAACATAATTCCCTCCTGAAGTTCTGCCCATGCAATATGAAACTCATAGTCACATAAAATTTCATGTTTTCTATAATGCAGTCCCTATGAAATATGAGTATGCTCAAATTAAATTTGCTAATATTTGTAAATTTTGCACATTTGTCAAATCATCCTTCCAATATGCTGTTTGAGAGTTTTATTTGCCTGTAAAATACAGGAAGGAACTTGAGGCTGACTACCCATTCTCATGGATTTACTTAATAACAATACTTAATAATATTAAACTTCTAAAATCAGTTATATTCTACTTGGATAAAGGGATTAGAAATCCTTTCATTTATAAAAGAAACAATTTTCTTTATTTTTGCTTAAATAAATATGGACACAAAAAGTACAGAAAAGCTGCTCTTTTATTTTGAAACCAGGAGAAAACATATGAGAAATACTCTTTGACGTATTTTCTACGACATCCATTGAAACTGGTAGAAGGTGATAAAACACAATCAAATAGAAGTTCCAAATCTTACCCTAAATGATGCTTAATAGAGAATAACATTATTATTAGCAAAACTTAACATCAAGATAGGATTAGTTTTTTGTCCCTAAGATTATTCCAGGCTTTGCCACCCATCTAATAGTGGCAACTCCAATCAAGGCAAAGCTATTAGTCTTCACAACCAGTTGGGAAGAATAAGACTTGTACTTTGAAAAAAAAAAAAAGGATAACTTCTTCAAGAGAAGGATGTCCCACTGGTAGTGTATTTAGAAAATATATCCTGGCTTCAAAATATTTATTCAACATATGGTCTGCACACAGATGTGAGGTGCAAACAAATGTAGGGAGATGGAAGTATTACCCAAAACAGAGAAACACCACTGCTTTAGGAATGTTGTGTTCAGAGATGCACGAGCATCCTGGATCTGTGGGTAAAAGTAAATTAGCGAGCCTGAAACTGCAGTTTTCTCTTGCCAGCAGCAAGCTGACTGTTGTGGGAACCAAGGACTCGAAGGCTGCAATTATGTATAACTGCAGAAGATCACTTCAAAACTTCAGCTGAGCATACTTCCTTCCTTCTGTAAGCTGCAAAATGCATCTCTTGTCCATTCTCTCATCCCTTGGAAAAACTTAGCCGCCATGTAGAAAAATCTACTGTTCCCACTTTCTGAAGGGTTGCCAACTGCTTAGATTTATTTTTGCTTTCAGGTGGAGGACCTGTATTTGAGGTGCCCCTGCCCCTGCTTGGCCAGGAATTCTTGGAGCACCAGAAAGAGAGAGAGTGAGGCAACGCCTTGCCAAGAACATGGGGTACTAGCAGGCGTAAGCCAAGGTGCTTCACTGAAACAACATAGATCAAGATCAGTCTTGATCTTGATATTTCCATGCAGCAAGTTAGAGTCCTTCTTTTTTCAAAACAGAATCCATCTCTTCACACCACAAAAGAAAATTAAAAGAAACCAGAGCATACCCTGGTAAACAGCAAGCCTCTCAGCCCATGCTCACTGCTCCCCCACCCCAACTGGCAGTGGGTGGCTGTGTCAAGGGCAGAATGCAGCCCTTTGCTGTCAGCTTGGAACAAAGATTTCTGTCTGCTCCTGGTAAAAGCTGTTTCTATTTAAAGAGGGGGATTTTGAGCTTTAATCCTTTGTTTCATCATGTTGAAAAGTAAAAAAGTCACAAAACCATGCAGAACGATCAAATAAAATCTGGACTGAATTGAGTGTGCAGGATTTATTTCCTTTATTTATTTTTTTTTTTATTAAAGAAGAAAACTGATTCTTTAAGACTGTCAGTATTCTGCCCTCCCCCTAAGAAAATAATGTTAAGCTCTAATAAAAACTGTGTCTTTTAAAACGTAGCACTCTTACAGATGTGCATAATAAATTATTCCTGACTGCACACTATCCCTAGATTATTTAAAACATATGCCCCAACTGAATATGATATTTTCTTTGGAGTGGACACAACTCTTACAGACAGCCGTGGTTGCAAAGTGCATGCTTGATATGATACATAATTTTAGTATTTTTCCATGTAACATACCAAGTATTTAAAAATAATGTACAGACATGGGAAACAGCTTTTTAGCTCTGTAAGAATGCTTCATTAAAAAAGCAGCAGCAATCCTCTTCCTCTCCCCTTAGATTTCTTACACCCTTGTTGTGAAAATCTTAACTGCTTAGCAAACTAAAACTTCAGCTTTCTCATGTTGTTCACTGTACAAAAAGATATTTTTCAAGTTTACAAGCTGTAGGATTAATTGTCATTGCATTTGGCTTGGCAAGCTAGGATCAGCAAGCATTTGTGGCAGCAAAATAAAATGTGAGAGAGAATTAGGCAGGAAGTAATCATGCAAGATATTGAGTGATATCTGGAGGAAGAGGAGCCCAAGGGAATTAAAGGTGCTCTGCACTTTCAGTGATTGCTGTATTTCATAAGCCAAAGAAAATATTCGACAAAAAGTTTACTGATGTGTTAAATTTTCATGGCTTTCTGCTGCACTCCATCTCAACCAGGACAATCTATGTATCCTTTACTTTTTGTGGGTTTTGAGGTTTTCTGTCTTTCGTTTTGCAAAGCTCCTATCATGTTTAACTTCTGATAACCTTGCTATGTGTCCTTGGGTGATCTATTAGGCTACTGTGAACTAGAATACTAGACATTGACCAGCTATTCGTTGAAGACTTTATTTTTATAAAAAGAAAGAAATTAATAAATATTGTTTGTAAAAAAATTAAAGGCTGAAGGGTGTATTTAAATTGGTGCAAGTGGGTAGAAAATATATATTGCTCTTTTCTCTGATTAGTATTTTCTCTTGGAAATATTTAAAGAATATGGCAGGTAGGCCACGTGATGTCAAGCTTATGTAAACTTTGGACATAAATTTGCACTTCAGAGTGAATAGACAGTGTTTTGTCGTAGCTACATTTCTTAATATCTATAAAATGTAGAGATAGAGACACCTTGCTACTGACTTGAAGTAGGCAATAGGTCATTTTAAGTGAGAATATGGCATAATATAATTCATGCATGTCAAACTCCACGTACTATCCCATCCAGCTCAGTCCAGAGAGCTCAAAATGCCATAAAGATTAGGATAGGACAGCATTTTAACAATCCAGTAATTCTGGTGCTTACAGATCTCATATTCACCCAGATTCTGTTCCATTCACTGCTTTGCTTTGGTCTTTGGGAGCTACTGGTGTACTGTCTGTGGGTTTTGAAGATGATAATTTATTAACAAATACATTAGTAGATCCTAAAACTTTGGATATAAAAGTGCTTGATAGGAGTCTGGGCTGGGTTGATATTCTGCTTGAAAGGAGTCTGGTCTGGTTTTGTTTGTTTGTTTGTTTATTTGTTTGTTCCTGGAATCAAACATTCTCAATCTTCTCCTCACATGCCCACCTGAAGCTCCATTCCTGACAATTACTGTTGTGCTGTTTGGAAGATGTTAAGCACTTACATGTCCACTGGTCACCTCCTCACAAAATAATGATAATACATTATGACAACTTGTCAGGTGTCCAAAAACTATTTCTGAACAAAGCTGTACTCAGAAACAACTCCAGACTAGATGTAGTTAAGATTGCCTCTGGGCTGCCTTGCTACCAATAAGCTCATTTATTGAAAATTCACTTCATTTTCATCATTTCACTCCTATCTGGAGAAGTTAATTTTACTCTGGCAGTAGTATTGCTTCCTAGAAATCGTAGGTTCCACATAAAGCTTGTGACTATTCACCATCTGGGAAATAAAAATATACAAATAAAACATGTTCGATTTACTTCCTAGGACTCTTCACTTCCCAGTTTAAAAATATTTTGCCATCAGTACTCTGTCTTAGGCCAGAAATGTTTTCAAGTAAAACTAGCCTCATTATTTGGAAATCCCACTGTCTCTGGGAATCTATTTGGATGGATAAAACTCATTAAAAGTCCATAGAAATACTTTGGTTTCTTTGACACCAACCCACTTAGATGAGCCCATTTAAAGAGAACCATGTTGAAACAGCTGTCTGCCTGCATTTTCTAAGCTGTATACTTTCACAGGATTATCATTTGTGAAAACAGCTTTTATTAACTAAAAGGTCATTTTATTGCTCATTTCTGTGCAGTTGTACTCATGCTCAGGTGGGTTTTGGCTCATATGGTCTCTAGAAGGTCCATAAGATTCTTGGCACTTTTTTTGTAAAACACCAAGAAAAAAAGTTGTATTTGTATTGTACAATTTATTTAGGTTTTAGTGCATTTAATCTCTGGGAACAGCTTCTAAAGTGAAGACTTTCTAAATTTCTGTCCCGTTAATTCCTTTTTTGTCATTTAGTACTTATGGTTCTTTAGTGAGAAAAGTGCAATACAGAATACAAAAGGAAAATATTCTGCAATGATATAAATCTCCCTAGGAACTCCGTTTTGGAATGCATGCACATAAAAATATCA
The DNA here is from genome assembly GCA_013398115.1 of Falcunculus frontatus. Classification (NCBI taxonomy): domain Eukaryota; kingdom Metazoa; phylum Chordata; class Aves; order Passeriformes; genus Falcunculus; species Falcunculus frontatus. The sequence goes on from VZRV01000961.1 coordinate 71,589, forward strand.
GAGTTTTTCAACTAGCTTTCAGTATTTAAAAATAATACTTTAGCTTGGAATCTGTATAGCAAATACCCTACAAATAAAAATTTTGATTTAATTGCTTAACTTTACTAAATTTTCTGCAAAATATTGGCCTCCTCAGAAAGACACCTTCAAAGACTGTACATTAGAATGACGTATATATTTTTGTCCTAATAATCTATAGAAAATTACCAGACCAAACAGTATCATAGAAGTATTTCAGTATTTCCAAAATTCTCTGAAGAATCCATAGTCTTGATATAATGACCTGTAGAATTTCAAGTTTTAGTTACTCCCTAGGCGAATATGATTTTTATCAAATAAATTAATCAAAAGTCTTAACAATGATAGGACTAATGGAAGAACAATATTTTTTATAAAATAATTTGCTCCAGGATAATTCAGCAAAGCCTTTTTCTGGTTGCACAAAAATATGTATTTAACTCGTTCATAAGTCAACCTTGTCAACCTTTTTTTTTTTTAAATTAGCAATTACACATATAAATGCGTTGTTCTGCCATTGTATCTCTAACTATGTGAGTAAAATATGAATATAATCAAAGTACTGTAAAGAACTTCTAAGACTAATTTTGTCTGGGAAGAGGGAAGGCGAGTAACAGGAATGTCTTAGGGCAAGAAAGAAAACAAGAAAAATGGCTTCTATGAACTACTAAGAGATAAAACTTCATGTTTCTAGATAAAAGTTTTATGTATCTCAATGAGATGAACAGAAATTAGGCTATCTTAATGGTATATTAAAGACACTTAATGAACACAGTATATAAACTCTCTTATCATATGTACCCCACAACAAGTGTTTTAAAAACCTACTTTTAAGGATATAGTCAAGACTCGCCTGTTAAATCCATGACACTCTGTCATGGTAGGTGAAAAACCTGTCCGGCTTTGAGATAGTGTGCTATCCAATAAAGGGCATATTCATTTTTCTGGAGTCCTATGATCTGAAGTGGTGTCTGTGGAAGTGGACAGGAAATAGCCAGAACTCTTTCTTTTGTTTTATTGTTATATTTGGTTCACCATTAAGAAGTTAATTGTGTCTAATTTCTTAATCTTTTGAGCACCAATAGCATAAACTTATAGGGGCGAGAAGTTTAACTTTATCTCTCTTTTTCATGATTCACTAATTCAAATGCTAACAACAAAAAAATGGTTGAAGCAATTTAATTTTTACCACTTCATCCCTGTAAAATGTTCTACAATAGATAATCAGCTTGTCTATATTTATTACTTCGTATGTCCTTTGCTGCCTACGCCATTGGTTATAAAGCCCCCATCTGCTTTATCATGGGGTTGAAATCCACCACGCGTCTTCCTGTGATGATCTGTCAAAGCTCAGTCTGGAATGTGGAGTCCATGGCCAATGGCTGCTGCAAGGTGCAAAATTCTGTCACTGGTGAAGGACGAAAGTCCAGTTACAGTAAGAAACCAGGACAGGTGACTTCGTAGGAAAAAAGGTGATAACAACAAATCCATTTTCATTTTCACTATCATTTTGAACATACTAAGAGCAGAAACCCTGGATCACACATGTCAAATGTAGTCAAACAAACAGGATATCTTTCAAAGAAACTCAAATTACCTACGTAGCTGCTGTATTGGGTTTGCATGGCTAGGTTTTTGTAGCAGGATGGGGAGGTATGGTGGTGGTTTCTCCAAGAAGCTGATGGAAGATTTCCCCTGCTCCAGGCTCCAGACCCACCAAGGGGGGTCTTGCCAAGGCTGGGACAGTCAATGAAGGTGGTAGAGCCTCTGTGATAACACTCTTAGAAAGGGGAAAAAAATAGTAATGTGCATATATAATTGCATTCAGAGAAGAGAAGACTAAGACTGTATGAGAGGAACAGCTCTGCAGACACCAAGGTCAGTAGAGACGGAGCGGCAGGAGAGCTCCAGGCACCGGAGCTGAGATTCCTCTGCAGCCTGTGGTGCAGCCTGTGGTGAGGCAGCTGTGTCCCTGCAGCCTGTGGAGGTCAACAGGGAATGCAGAGATCCACCTGCAGCCTGTGGAGGAGACTCATTCCAGAGCAGGGTCAAAAGAAGGTTGTGACTCTGTGGGAACCCTGTGCTGGAAGGTCCTGGAAGAGACCTGCAGACCAATGGAGAGAGGAGCCTGTCCTGGAGCCGGTTTGCTGGAAGGACTGCACCCTGCGGAAAGGGACCCACAATGGACCAGTTTGTGAACTGCACCCTGTGGGAAGGACTCATGATGGAGAAGTTCAGGAGAGCTGTCTCCTATAGGAGGGAGAGTGGAAGGACTCCTCCCCCTGAGCAGCAGCAGAAACAATGTGTGATGAGCTGACCATAACCCCCATTCCCCATCTCCCTGTGCCTCTGGGGGCAAGTAGAACTGGGAAGGAGAAATTGGGGGGGTGGGGAGGGGGCAAGGAGTTTTTAAGATTTGTTTTACTTCTTATTATACTGCTCTGATTCTGATTGGTAATAAATTAAATTAATTTCCCCATGTCTAGTCTGTTTTGCCCATGATGGCAATCAGTGAGGGATTTCTCCCTGTCCTTAACTCATAAACCTTCCACTATATTTTCTCTCCATCTTCTTGCAGAGGGGAGTGATAGAGCAGCTTTGGTGGGTACCTGGCATCCAGCCAAGGGCAGCCCACCACACTGATGACAGATTTTAGTTAAAATTTGGAGTCACAAACTGATGACAGGAGCTAGTTTTAGCCTCTCGTCTTTGTCAAATCCCATATGTAATGCGCAGATTTTTATCGATTAAGCACAGAAGAAAGAGTAGATAGTGAAAGAATAATGAAATTCTGAAAGGGTGTAACCAGTGTGCACAAAAGGCTGTCTGCCATGTTTTTCTTTGTTTTGCAGTGTGTAGTCTCACACGCGACTGAATACCAAAGCTTCTCAAACAGAAGCATCTGACTGCTGTAGGAAAGTCGCTGCACCTTCGCGTCTGTGTAAGATGAATAACAGGCAGGTCAGCCATGGTGCAAATGACAGTAAACATCCACATACTGAGTTTAGCCACTTAGTTTGCATCCTTTTTATTTTTACTCTTTGGCCTTCTTCCGTTGTGTGGGTACCTACTGCACCTTCACCACATCAAACAGGGTTTTTTAGCCATTGTCATTCTAGCATTTCAGATATTCATATCTAGTTCTGAAAAGCATCACAGCAAAAAAAAGTCATTATTTCCTATGTAATTTAGCTGTTCAAAGAGCATAATTGATAAGGATTTTTCTTGCATTCAGCCTTTTGAAGGGTCAGGATGTGGGAGAACAATCAAAGCTCATTGATCTTCAAATTCTGTCTGAATAAAGGTTTTATTCCAGGAATTGAATTTTATGCTGAGCATCTGTTCTTAAAATACACCAGTAAAAGTAATACTTCTGTGTCCAGGTTATATTTTTTCTACTATGTTTTTACCCTCAACAGATGGTATTGATTATTCACACATAAGAACTCTGTTAAAAATAACGGTAATGGTCTAGGTTAAATGCTAAAAGGCCAAGATGTTCTGAGTTAATCTTGGAAATCTGCATGTAACTCGTTCCATCACCTGTCTGTACAGAAGATCATGTGATCCAGAACACTTTATGTTCTAGGCTGGTCCTGTGTCTCTGATACTTGATCATGCTAGTAACACAGAATACACCACATGCTGACATTCAGGAGCTGAGGCAAATGTATTTTTAATTCTGATTTTCAGAATGGAGATGGATGAAAAAGGCAAAGCTCAGTTTAAGCTTAGAGTGAATGAAAATAGCCAAATATTTTCTACCTGGTTTAGGTTGATTAGCTTGATTTAAAAAGTCTGTTTCCAGGTTCCTTTATTTTTTTTAGGTATGTTCATGAATTAATACAAATATCAATCAATTTTCTCTAAGAGTTTTGTACAAATGATAAGAAATAATATTTTTTACTACAAAAAATATAACTTTTGGAGGAAGCAAGAATAACAAATTGTTTTCCCACTTAATTTCACTCTTTTTACTTGAAAATGTCTGTGTTTTCTGTATCAGATGTCTTCTTCCACGGTGCTTTAAATGAGACATTATTTTATATTTCAGCACACTCAAATTTCCTTAATTTTATCCATATTCAAGGGAGGTTTGTAATCCAATAGTTTGCAATGATTTCTTTGGAGATGTTTCAGCCATTCATGTTTGAGAGTACTTGGAGACTCTTAAATCCAGAGGCCATTTGTCTGCTGTGCATATTCACTCACTCTACACCTCAAATGCTCTTGTAAAACTCTCACTGCAAAGGAAAAAGGAACGCTACGGGCAAGGGTTAGCAAGAGCTCAATAATTCTAAAGGAAGAGAGAAAAAAACAGAAGCTTTCACACTGTAGAAAATATTTTTGGAGCTGCATGGCCCGGGGGACTGCAATAGGATACTGAGCTCTGTTCTGGAACTGGCTAGCAATCAGGGTCATGTCTTGGCTGCAGATAAACCACACTCATACAATACTCCTGAGTCAGGTCATGTGATTTTTTGTTGTCTTTTCAGTATGGGAATGTAGACTGAAGACTAAGAGTTGCTCTAGTATCTAAGTTGTTGGGTTTTTTCAGTATCTCTGCGGGAATATGGATCCCTACTAGCTCCAATAAGCTGTCCCTCAGCTGCCTTCACTACTAGAGTGAATTGTCTGTATGAGGAACTGCAATGCCAACAGTTGTGGAAGAAGATAGCGCCCAGGGTTTATGTTTACTGACAGCAAAAAAATAAGTTCATCAGTTGAGAAGGATGAAATCTCATTAAATAAACAGGATTAAATGAACAGGGGTGTGGAAATGGTTGTTGAACCAGCTGTGCCATATTAAAGCTTGAAACTTTTTAATGGGAATTTATATTTGATAGACATCTTATCTTTGTTGTTTATCTTTTGACATATTTGAATATGTTTTTCTCATCGGATGCACTGTTATGGAGAAAATTAGGCAAATTCTGGTAAATTGTATGTCTTTTGAGTGTAATAGAGATAAAAAAAATATTTTTTAGTTTTTACATGTTTTCAGATTTTGTTTGTAAATTTCATTTTCATCCTTAAAGATAGCTCTTTTTTCAATCCTGTGATCTTTACTGTTTCTTTTAAGGAATTAACTTTCTTCTGTCTCTCTCCTGTTTCTCTTCTCCCAGGTGCGTTTCACAGACTCTCGTCTAACATGTAGGGACATCATTTTTATTTGTAGGAGAGAACACCAGTAGGCTAAAACTTTTTGATTAGTGATGAGGTAAACATATTCTTCATAATCAACAAGTAAGATCTGAGAATTTATGAAAAACATGTTCTATACACCCTAAATTTTCTGGCACCTCCATTGTATCTTTTGGGAACATAGGGACTTACAAGAATATTCAGGGAAGTCTTGGCCTTATTTGAATCTATTGGAATTAAAACTCCTGTATAAGTGTCTGGGGGCTATTTTTGGCTTTGTTGTCTGTATTGGTGTCTGACTTGTAAGGTCAGCCCATGTGAATTTAATTTCCAAATAAATGTCAAAGGTCTCATTATATGTCTTTGCTCATTAGTGATGTATCTCACCAGGTTGAAAACCAGTTACCTGGTTTGAAAAGAAAGACTTTTGAATCTAGAGCTTTCTTGTATGTGTCTTTTTCCTGAAAAGAGATCTCCTCTAAGTAGAAGAAAATTGGTCTTAACCCAAGAAATTAAAAAACACCTGGAGGAAAGATGTTGATTTGATATAACGTGTATTTTCCCCTTGAAACACTATTAAAATTTTCAAAAGGTTTTTCCATGCAGGTGTGAGAATATCATCATGTAAAAAAGATTATCTGTGGTCTTAGAACTGGCATGTGGGACATGAGATATTAGGGATCTTCTGAAAAGAGCTTGAGCTTTTTGTTGAAATGCTGAAAAAAAATTGTATAACTGCCTGGTTACTTTCTGGGGCACCTATTTGTAGTTGTTTCCCATAGGGACACAATATATTAATTACATGTCCTGCTTTTCTGGAAATTCTGCTTTGCAAAATAGACGTACTGTGGATTATAAAGTGAAGAAAGAGTGCTCTTTTCCACCCTTTTCCCCCATTGACTTTATCCTTCCTTGGATTTGTGCACCATCCAGCTATAATAGCAAAGTATTACTTTGCAGGAAAAAAAGTATAATAAATCACAGAGTGGACTGGCTTTCATAGGTAACATGTTCTATACTTTGGCCATTTATACAACATATAATTCATTCAGAAAGGTTTGGAGTTTTTTTAATGAAAAGAGCTGCTAGATTTTCATCTCTCTTTTGTGTGCACTCATAAGTCTTTGAAAGTTTGAGTCTAAAATCTGATTCTGCATTTTCTGAGCCCCTTTACAACCCATGTTCTTTCTCATTTTTCCTCTTACCAAAGGCTTTTTTACCACACACAACTAGAAACTAAATTTGATGTCTGACATAAAAGTTCTATTTTGCTCAATTGTAATGAATCAATGATTTGCTATGACCGAGTTACTTATATAAAGGTAGACAGAAAGGCTGTTGAGTTCAGTGCATGCAGAACTTTCTCTTGATCATCCAGCTGGGCTGGATGTAGGTCAGAATCCTAAGGAAGTTATTTCATCTTATCCTTTGAGAGTGTCTTAATGAAAAGCAAGGAATTTCCTGCAAGAGCTCAAAATTCCAACACATTTGCTGAAACATATAAATCAGTTTCTAGTTCAGGTTCACTTAAGGGCACGTTTTTCAAAACTCATTTCTTCTTTAATTGGGTATGAATGTGCTCACTGCCATATCAGGAAGAGTTGAATTAGGAGTGCATGTAGAAAATAATCGAGGATATTAGAAATCAATGTAAGAGAGTCAAATGTCTTACATTGAGTTTTGCCTATGTGTATGTGCTTTGCGAGATTATTATGATTCTGTTTCGTACTATGTTTTTGTGGTCACAAATGAGCCAAGTGAAAAAAATACAGCATTTTTTAAGTCTTTGAAAACATCATTGATAAAAACGTATCTAGTTAATTTGTTCAATTGTTTCTTTTGGTAAAAGAACCGTGCTTTTTCTTTGTTGAAATTAGCAACACCCCCTAAATCATCACTCTTGTATCGCCATTGCAGACCAAAACATTTCCTTTGAAAGAAGAAAATTAAAAATTCTTACATGAACAATTCCATCTGGGATGTAGACTATACTTCTTATTCCCCTATTCCGTTGTTTATATCCTAATCTCATGTTGAATACACCTGTGTACTTTGTTTTATTGGTTCTCAGCGTAAAATGTAATTTTAGATTATCTTTATTCTTCAGGGGGATTATTCAATAAGACAAGCTTGCAGTGACCAAGTTGACCTTTTAAATTTTTCAATAGTACACACTCTTTTTTTTTTACTTTATTTGTTTTGACTTGGTTGCAGCGGTGTTTTTTTAGTGTGTGTGTTTTTGACAGGCATGGAAGGCTACTTGAACTTTGTATTAATGGCTACAGGAAGAAACAAAATAAATGTGATAGCTTATAATTACTGTTTCTAAGGTAAATATTTTCTGCTGAAGAGTCAGTTAAAAAAAAATTAGAAGAAAATGTACAGGCAACCATTTTTTCAAGAAAAAGCAACTGTTCATCAGAGAAAGGATGTAACATAAATTATAATTGCATGGCATCTCTTAATTTAAAAAGGGAAAATAAAAACACTGATGCTCCTCTGAATTAAAAGGTGATTACTGACAAGGAAAAAAACCAAAATAAATAACCCAAAACCACAAAAAGCCCCAACAGACAACTGAAATTTTAGCTTTAGTATCCTAAACATTTTTCCTGCTGGAAGGACTCAGAGGAAATAAGGCTGCAACACAGAATTCTGGTAATTTATTAAAGGCAAAGTCTTCAGCAGAATGACATAAAGACTTGGATCTAGAGATATTTGGTGCGATTCTGTATTTTACAGAATTTTAGTACTTTCCCTACTTGAATCTATAAGAAGATAGATGCATTCCTTATTTTGCTTTCTTTGTTTGACAGGAAAAAGACTGCTATGATTGTCTCTGAGTCAATGAGGCTGGATATCTTCAAGTCAGGAAGGAAAATAAAGGTAGATTTGTGATCTGTTTTTCAATGTTATTTTTCAGTTATTTTTAATATTTCCTATAATACCACTTAGATGTATACTGTGTTAAGATAAACTGCTATACAGTATGTTCATATAGTTTTCAGAAGTATTTTCGTTAGTAGGAAAAACGATGAATTGTACAAGGATGTTATAATACACACTGAAAGCAGGTGGAATATGCCGGGGTTGATGCACCGCAAACTCAGAGCTTTGAAAAATTTGTCCAGCTTAACTTCTTTAAATGGTTTGCTAACCTTTCAGAGGTGCAGCAGTGGAGAAGCCCTATTAAATCCTTATTAAATCCTGTAAACTTTGGGATTGATTATTCTAGCTGAAATTATTCCAAGAGACACATCATTTGTCCTCCGCTTCCTGAAATCTGATTTCACATTGATAGGTTTCTGTAGCATCCTTGAAACATTCGTACACCCTCATGGAATAAATCACAACGGCTTGGTTGGCTCTACTTGTTTGCACCATAGCTTAGCGGTGCAAGGCACACTTTCAACAAGCAGGACTGGGAGCCTGTATTTAACTTCTGGTCAAGGAATTATCAAAGTGATGGTAGAGACAAACCACCACGATCCCCAAGGCATGCAAGCCTGAGTGGCTGAAGACCTAATGCAGGGGACACTGTCTAGGATGGCAGTGACACATTTTTCTTGTCTGGCTTTGTTAAACTCTTTATAGGAGGGAGGTTCTAATGTTAAAGCTTTTCCAGAAATGAGCTGAGAGTCAGTAGGCCGTGCTGTTCTGCAAGACTTACGTCTTTATGCAGTAGGTATGTTTGAAGCAAGAATCAGACACTCTCAGTGAATTTCAGGACGCAAGAATTTACATGGGAATGGAACAAGAAAGAAAACAAAACCTAAATCCCAGAAGAAGTTTAACAGCCAGACTGAGCACAGCCTTATCGGTGTTTTACTTCTGTCTGTGCAGATGGTCTAATGTACCCAAATTCTATTTTCCTTTTGTTGGTAGAAGATCCACCCAGACGGCAGTAAGTAAAAACCTCTGTTGTAGACGTGTCTGCCTTTGCAAATCTGGGTTTATATTTGCAGGAGATAATAAACCAAGCCAAACCAACATGCACAGAACTTTGTCACTCCAAACTAGTCACCTTGTATTTCCCTTTGTAGATGTCTTTTCATTGTACAGATCCCATGGTCAGTTCTGAAGCCATGATGCAGTACAGGTGACTGAGACCAGGTGACCCGGTGAGAGCCACATAATGACCATTCAGGACTGTTCCTCTGGAATTTATTTATTTACATGTAACTGCAGAGTCAAAAATATCACAAGGTAAAAGCACCCCCTTCCTGGATTGATGAAAGTGTAACATTTCACACTTTCCAAAACCTAGGATACCAAAATGTAGGCAATTTGTATATTTATTCCACTGTAAATAAAAGCACCCATCTGGAGTTCTTAGAGAAAGTAACATCAAGAAAGTAACATCACGGGATTATTGAGTAAAAGGAGTTGGAGAGCAGCTCTGGAGCTGAAATGATATGCTGCTGAAGAAAAATCTGATAGTGCAATGGCCTCATTTTCAGTGGATGGATCCTTTTTGCTGCCTGTTCAGTGGCTGGCAGCCCAATCCATTCTTACTCCGTTGCCCACATTTGCTTCAGGAAAAGAGCAGGCCAGGTGGTCTGCAAGACCACCTTCTTCTAGGCAAAACAGTATGAGCTCTGAAGTTAAAGACTTTGTCTTTCTATGAAATAGAACAGAAATCTGATGGCAATTTTGAGGTATCATGCTGGGAAAGTGGCATTTTCTAGGGAAACAAGGAACCAAACCATTTGACCTTTTAAAGGTCACTTCTAATGTCAGTAAGAAATCAGTTGGACACCAGGATAGCCATGAAGGACTGGTGTTATATCTCCTGACAAAAGCACTTCAAAGTAAGTAGACAAATGGGTTTTTTCAGTAGTGTAGCTCCCTGGAAAATGTGTAAATCTTCCTTTGATGTACAGAAAATGATGGAGAAATAAAAAATAAAAAGTAAAATGCTTGTTACTTCCCTTTATAGACATCTCTTCCTTTTATAAATCCCAGGATCACTTCCAGAGTCTTGATACAGTGAGGATGAGAGGGGCCAGGTTTGACCCCCATAAATGATAAGTAGCTAAGAAAAATATTTTAAACATTTTGTTTACAAATAGAAGAAACTCAGAAAATTTCTATTCAGTACAAAATATTCTTGATTGTGGAGCTTAGAATTTAAGCTGTATGAGTGCATATTGATTGTCTTTTTTATTTTTCCCTCCTGCTTCCTCTGCTGTTTGAAAACCCATGGGGAGAGCACTTGGAGACACAGCCATCTGCTGCTCTAAACACATCAAGTTTAATCGTGTATTTTAGCAAATTATGACACAACACATTTAATTTTTAAGGAAAAATTCTATGGTTCATTGTGCTTTGTCAGGAGCTTAAAAAACTGCAAAGCACATTTGACCTTCTCTTTTAAGGTCTTTCAAAACTGACCCTTTTCTTTTGTCTGATGGTCAATTCCTTGTTATCTATTTGTCAGCTTCTCATGAACATATCTTTCTTTTTAAATTTTATTATTTATTTTCTTCCCCAAAAGAATAAGGTGCTTTCATCGTTTTCCATCAAACTCAGTTGCAAAGACTAAGCTTCAATTTCACAATTGCAACTTTTCAGTTAACTCAAAGGATATGTTGAGGAAATTATGAGGACTGTTGGTCCTGATGCTAAATATAAAAACGTATAAACTCCTCTGTTTTCCTTTGCTTTCTGTTCTTTGATTCAATGCTCCCTGAAGCTTGACTTGTGTTTTTGTACAAGAGAGATAGAAAAGAAATACAGGAGGAAGAGTTGCCAATGGAGCGGAACTCCATGTCCATTCCACCCTTACTAGTTTAATGCCAGGGCCAGGGGGAGATGTCCAGGGTCTGGAGAGGGACTGCAGGTCCACAGGAGAGCACTTTAAGTGCAGCGCAAAGGAATTTCAGCCACTTTGAACAGTTAGTTGGCTTCATGGGGAGGCCGACTTAGCTGCCTCCATGCAAACACAGGTAGCATGGGGATATAAACAAGAGGGGTCAGAGGTGTGGGCACACCTGCAGGACTGTGATCTAGCAGCATCATAGAGAAGTGGTGTGAGAGCTCCTACACTTCTCCACTCCTGGAGCAGAGAGTTGGAATGGGAAGGCTCTTTAGAAGGACAAACTGGGAGATGAGGAGTCAGTGGTGTTCTTTATGTCAGTGACCAGCTGGAGTGCATGGAGCTCTGTATGGGGATGGATGAGAAGCTGGCTAAGAGCTTATGGATCAGGATTAAAAGGAGGGCAGGGACAGGTGACATTACAATGGGAGTCTGCTACAGGCTCTCCAACCAGGAAGACCAAGCAGATCAATCCTTCCACAGAAAGAGAGGACAAGCCTTATATTCACAAGCCCTGGTGGTCTTCAACCACCCCCAATATATGTTCACGGGACAATACAGCAGGGCACAGACAATCCAGAAGGTTCCTGCAAAACATTGATGATAACTTCGTTCTCCAAGTAATAGAGGATCCGACAAGGACGGGTGCTTTGCTGGTCCTTGTTCTCACTAGGAAGGAGGGACTTGGCTGGAAAGTGAAGCTCATGGGCAGCCTGGGCTGCAGTGACTATGAATCAGTGGACTTTGAAATCCTTAAAGCACAAAGAAGGGGCCTCAGAAAGCTCACTATCCTTGGCTTTATGAGAGCAGACTTGCCCTCTTCAGGGATCTGTTTCATAGAGTATCATTGGATAAAGTCCTGGAGGTAAGACCGGCCCAAGAAAGATGGTTAACTCCTCCAAGCTCATGATTTTGGGATGATAGCAGAAAGAAGTCAGACAGAAACACTAGTAGGCCTATGTGAACAAATTCAAGGAAAATTGGAAGCCTGAAGAGCATGGAAGCAAGAACAGGATATATTCCCTGAGAGGTATATGGAGAGATTGTCAGAGAAGACAGGGATCAGGTTATGAAAGCTTAAAGCCTGATAAAATTAAATTTGGCCAGGGATGTCAAGGGGAACAAGAAAAGCTTCTAAAAGAACATTGGTGTTAAAAGAATAGGTAGGGAAAATGTGATTCCAGTCCTAAAAGTAACAGAAGACATTGTTACCAAGCATATGGAGAAGGCTGAGATGCACGATTACTTCTTTGCCTGAGTCTTTACCAGCTTCAGCCTCCCTGCCTGAGTCACAGAGCTAAAAGGAAGGGACAGCTAAAACGAAGAGCCGGTGTAGAAGGTCGGGGTTGAGAGCATCGAAGGAAACCGAAGGTGCACATGTCCACAGAACCTAATGAGATGCATCTACATGTTCTGAGGGAACTGGTGGATGAAGTGGCTGTCATGGAGGCTTATAAATTGAGACAGATAACATATTCAAGGGAGATTTGCTTTATAAACCCTGTTAAACCAAATAAAGCGATTAAATCAATTAGACCAATTAAAGCTCTGTAGACATTTCAATACAGATTTGTGATGTCAAATGGATTAGTCACTACATAAGTAACATAAGAATTCCTAAGGTTTTAGGAGGGTAGCCCAGCATGTACAATCATACAGACACTGTAAAATTGACTTGCTTTATGATGTAATACCTTCTCAACTTTTTTAGACCACCACCTTCCATCTTTATTCTATATTGCTATTTTCCTTTCTTTATTTTGTTTTAAATGCTCTGCCATTCACTGACTTAAAGACATTATCACCTTTGTAAAATCAAGTTTACATTTTTCTGTGGTAGAATATAGGATCAAGCAAATGTTTAGCTATTGTTCAGACAAAAATATGTCGTGTTAGAATGTGCTTTCTCATCTTGGTTTACATTATGAGTCTATGTTTGCACAATGTGAAGACAAAAGATGCATGACTTATGTCTAAGTTAATGTGTAGAGTTTATGCTTTGTTTCACATATCATGTCCCTGAAGCTGTGATACAGACAGACTGCACTGTAGTTAATCTGTTTTAATTTTTTTTTTTTTTGTTCTCTGGCAATTTTTGTTACACTAAGTTTCTTAATTTACAGGGAAACAGAATAGAATCTAAAATTAATAATTAGTCTGTAACTGCACAGGCTATTGCTTTGAAATGACAGTGCACCTTTTAGAATTAAACATTCAGTCACAGCATGTTGCAGTAAACTCACTGAAACTTAATATCTTCTGAGAGATTTTCAAAGAGAGCATTTAACTGAAGTCATGTAATGACACTTAACTGGATTTTTTTTTTGCTGGTTTCAGTCAACTGAAAACATTATTAGTGTGGAACAGAAATGGAGCTGAATTTCAAGAGGTGGTCTCTGAAACTGTCTTCTCATAATGCCAATAGAACATAGTTCAATCGTTGTAACTCCTGCGGCTGCTAATCTTCTGGATCTGATTAATTGGAAAACCTGATGAGTGTCTATTTTCAGGGTAGTGTGACCCTGATTCATTGCTTGTAATTGACTGAAAAGCACATTCCCCAAACCTGAATAAAACACAAAATAAATGCGTGTTGGACTTGACAGAAACAACAGAGGGTTGACTAGCAAAAGGTAAGATATGGATTTCGTAGAAATATGATACACAGAAATCTCTCTGAGTGTAATTCAGTACAAAAAAAAAAAGGTCACTGTTGCTTTAAAAGCTTTCTTTATAAAGCCATTGCAAGCACATTTTGCTACTAATTGTACCTGGTCTCATTTATCTAAATCTTTTTCATCCTAGCGTATTTTCCATCACATTTATCCATGACTACCCTTTCATAACAGCCACTTTGCCTGCAGGTGGGATGGTGGGACATTAGGTACCATTGCAGTAGTGCTGGTTCTTTGACAAGTGACAGGTGGCTTGTTTCTGTCCCTGAGGGGTGGGATAATTTATCTCACCAATGAGTTCAGCCTCTGGCAGCCTGGAAACCAAGGGCCTTGAATGTTAACTCCAATAGTGGTTGGGGATGCATAACAAGACTATCTCTGGAACCAGCATACCGACCAGGAGGATATCCAGCCTGCAGAACAAAATGCCTCTGCATATACTTAGCTGCTACCTACTTATACAACTAGAATAAAACACACTGATCTTGTGGCATACAAATTACATGACATGACTCATTTGTCATACCATAAATAATTGTAATTTTAGATGTGGAATTTCTTAGCACGAAATATCAGAGATTTGAATTAAAGTGCAATATGTGTATCAGAAATACAAGAGCAATAATAATAATGATAGCGTTGAACTTGTGAGTAGCATTTAATTAAGGGAAAATGTAAAAATCTTTTCTACAAATATAGCCATTTTAGAGAGGAGGTTACACTTTTAGGATTCACGGAAAACTACTACTCCAACCTATGGTGATGCTTGCAGTCCATATGCAGTCATAGTTTATAATTTCAGATAAAGTTAATATTACTTCAAAATGTCATATGTGTGTATATTTCACTTTTGTCAGTATTTTACAGAAGGTTGTATGGATGTTATAATATTTCTGCCTGAGCAGGAGGTGGGAGGAAAAATAGCTGAGATATCGCTTATTAACAAGTAAAGCATTCCTGTGGGATAATTAAAATGACCATGAAGTGTTTTCAGACTGTTGCTAAAAATAGTCTGATTCTGCATTTAATTTGAATGTATTTTTTTGAGTTACCAATTTTTTAGAAGGTAAGAAGTCACCAGAGGATGGGAATTCAGATTCAATGTCTATATATCCTGCAGAGGAGTATGTGGTCTTTTTCAGTGCTTCTGCGGTGCCAGGTTACAGAAAGAACTTTGCTAAACATCATAATTTAATTAAAGGAAATTGAACAGTGGAAGCAAATAAACATAATCATTCCCTCATTACAAACTGATTTCTTTAAAAAAAAAAAAAAACCAATATAAATTAGTTTTAACTTTATGTAAATTATGTTGCCCATGTTATTTCTTTGCTTGGAACACCCAAGAGAAAGACAAGAAAGTAATTTATTTCTTAACGATCCAGAAACTGGTAGATTTATTAGTAAATTCTCAGAAAATTCATCCTGTATGCAAAGGAAACTCCACAGTTCATATCTCTGGAGTAAATAATACAATTTATATATCAAATACTATTGAATCTCTGTTAGGATGAAACAAAACTCATTACAGGTCCGTGGTCAGATCCTCTGTATTTTAGAAACATTTAAGGTATTGATGAAAACTCACTTTATGAGTTTCTATTTTATTTTTGCAAGTAATCATGGTACAAGCAGTAGAAATATTACCACAAAGCACTGGGGCAGATAGGGAGCAGAAATAATGTGCAGATTATAAACAGCCTTGGCTATTAACTGGCAGATCTCTTATGGAAGAATTATGGATAGTCTTAAATCAAAAGTCATTGTGGTGTAGCTCAGGCTGGGTCTAACACAGACTACTAGATGAGACTGATACACTGGGACAAAACATCCAACTGTAGTAGTTCTTTCTGACCTTAAAATACATGGAACAGTGAAAAAAAATATGACTGATGCCTATGTGAAAATCTGTATTGAAATAAAATCAAGCAACATTTTCAGGCAGGAAACAAGAAAAAGTCCCAGCACATCACTTTTTTTTTTTTTAACTGAAGGTTGTCTTTGAACACTCAGACCATTAAAAAGAAATCCTCTCCTGGGGAGAGGATCTGTGAACACTCAGTGAAACAAAGAAGACATGGAGCCTTCTAATATAGGATTTGTGTATGTGTGGATGCAAGTGTGTGTGAGCTAGTGTTGTTTCCAACCTCATTTATGGATAAAAGTACTGAACAGTTTGCAAACAGTTGTTAAATTTGACATTATTTTTAAAACGATAAAAAATGCAGCCCTATTTACCTTTACTAGTAGATTATCCCTGAAATACCTTTGAATTCTATAAACTGTTATCTTGCATGAGTTATTGAAACTGGTTTCAATAACTGAAGATGCTGAGGATTGAAATGGAATGCAGTAGTTCAATACTGAAAACTAGCTCTCCTATAGAATAAATGAAAATAAAAATTAATAGTAAAGAATCACTATTAATGTTTTTTTCTTCTAAATAATGATTGGAAATTCTTCCAATTTGCCTCTTCTTCACTCACAATAAAAGTAATTACTTTTTGTTTGTTTGTTTGCTTGGTGTATTGCATACGGAAAGCAAGAATGATGAATTTGCTATATGGTAGAAAAATGTAATGAGTATATTTAGCTATGGAGTAATAAATCTAGAGTTTAATAGATAGAATAAAAGCTTTCCTAGCACATGCAAGCAAGATGCTTTCGTATGAATCTTGGCAGCCAAGAAAGGAAAGAGCAAATAAAATTTATGATATGATCTGTGGCTACATGAGTGCAGATGTGCACAAATATCTTCCAAAGAGAAGGCTCCCTCCCCTTTTACTTTCATTAATAAATACTTTTTGAAGAAGTCATCATATAGCTATTAGTACATATGCTAATAAATACCAAATAATTCAGCCTATAGTGGGTGTTTAGATGTTCCACTTAATTTTCAACCTGGACTTCTTGAATTCATTTAGTGTCTCCTTTCCCTGAAAAAGAGAGGATATGATTCCTTCCCCATGTCTATTCTGATTATGAATAAGAACCTTTAGACCTGAGGTGTTAAAAGGTCTTCTTTTTTTTGAGCCAAGGATTGATTCTCCAACAAAAACCAAAATTTAAGTAGGTTGTCTGAGTGGATTTTAAATATTTATTACAGTTCAGACTTATCATTTTTACACTTATGATACCTGAACACCCTTTTTGCTTTATTCCTTTTTAAAGCTTTTTGAGTGTGGATTTAAAATTCATTGTTCTTTTTTTAAGCAAAAGAAAAAAGTCTGTTATTGAGCTCATAACTTGCTTATAGGTAGTCAAGAAGGTCATGAGTCAGGTTTATTTTAGCTACAGTGTTTCACAGAATCACAGAATCACAGTATGTCTTCTCTGGACATATTTTTAGTGTGATGTCCTTCTTATATTGTAATAACAGTTGCATTATTTCTTGAACAGGTTCAAAGCACGAATCTGTCAGAAGAAAAACAGATCCAAGAAGGAACTTTTTGCTAAAACACTGTAAGAGATGAAAAATTTTTCAGCTCACCATGTATAAAATAAATGGACTAGCTGATTACCATTAAACCAGTTCTGAACAAAATTTCATTTTTCTATATCTTATGAGTAAAGGTGGACTGCTTTGCCATATAAAATGAATTCCTTTACAAAGATCCCCTTCCAATTTCTATATTATATGGTATAAATTATTTTTTGATCCAAAAAACCCCCCAAGAACCAAAAATACCTTAGTGGAGAAAATTGTGTTTATCTAGTGTCAAAGGTCAAGCCACATCAGTTGGAAAATTTGAATATGCTGAGTTGGAGGTTAAACTCTTAATTCAATGTGGATTATCTCAGATCTCCAGATTCAGCCAAACCCTTTATTATCCTGAGATTGGTTCACCACAGGAATATCATTTTCTCTGCTTATATCCTGGAAAGGCTTTCCTTTTCCCCAGAACACCCATAATAAGTGGTGACGTTTAAAACACTTTTTAATCTTCTTAATGGCAAAGACAAACGTTAGGTCTTCCACACAGGTTTAGGCTCTGAATCCATATTTTTTTAATTTCATTCATGGAATTAAATTAAATGACATGAACACTATTAAGATTGTCCTATCTTCAACCATAGGCTATTAGCTTTTTCACTTATAAAAGCAGGGTCAGTTTTTGTGTGTGTATGATCCAACAACACAAAAGGCATAATTATTGTCCAGAGGTCCTTTGGTGCATAAGTAGTTACCAATTACATAAAAGTGGAACTTCAGTTCTTGTGGATCAATACAGACTCAAGGATTTCAGTCCAACTATAACATTTTATAGCAGTTAGAAATCCCATCTACCTGTGCTTTTTGTGTGAGAAATCAAATGCATGTGGGCCAAGGGATTACAGTGTTAAAATTCCCATGGGAGCACTAAAATGATCACAGTACACCTATAGTATGCGGCGTTCTGGATTACTGACCATACTAAGAGAAGTTTTCATGCAGATTGTACAGTATATGTATTACATCAGAATTAGTCTTTGCATGGAAATATTAGCCTTTGAATTTCCTGGTTGCTGTAATTTTAAGTTCATAACACCTTCTGTATTAATATTAGGTGCTTATTTTAACGAAATTTGTAAGAAGAAAAGGAGATGAAAAAGAACACAATTATCAAAAAAAGCAAAATAAAGAGAATTAGATACATGATTAATTTAAAAACCATGGGCAAATAAAGTTCCCCAAGACTGCAACAAATATAGAGAAGCCAGTATAATCCTGGGTGACCTACTCAGTGCCTTCTCTATCTGTTTTCTGTTCAACACTTATGTGGTAAATTCCATTTGTAATCCTACCATTGTTTCTTCAACTGACATTGTAAAGAACGTACTGTAATATTGCTAACAAAAAACAAGTAACTCATCATGTAATTGTCGGAGGTTCACACCTGACAGGATGCCCTTGCAGAGCAGAAGGAGCTGCTTCTCCTGACTGTCAGCATCTGCTTTGCTGTTGACACCAGCTGAAGCACAAAGGGCTTCCTCACTTATCGGCGGATTCTGCTGCGTGGGCCTCTTAATCATTGCAAAGAATGCAAAAGGAAGGTAAATGTAAAGTCTGCAGTCATGCTTAAAAAAAAAAAAAAAGAAAAAAAGAAAACGGGGGCAGGGGAGGGGAGAGGTTTGGTTTGGTTTGGTTTTCCTACAGGAATCAATGTAAATTAAGCCTCTGGTCCATCTTTTGTCCAGCAACTGTCAGATGATTATGAAAAAGAGCACAGGTAAACACTGAAGGCATTGGTCAGTATGTGTTTTCTCATTTGAGGACTTCCTGCCCTCTAAGTCTTTTTTCTGCATTTAGCCGCTTTATAAGTTCAGGACTTAGCAAAGTGAATACCATAAACTGTGACAATGTTTGTCCAGTCATGGTGATGGAAACTTGAACAGAGGTGGTTTCATCTATCATATTCTTGGTCTTAAGATGTATAAATCATTGCAGCACATCAGACTGTATCTGTAAAGTGAGGACATGGCATTTCTTTTCTTTTATAACTTCTGGATCGTTATGTTACAACTGGCAAGATCATGCTATTTGTAATTTACACAATGACCTCTTAATTGAATCAAAACCTATTTCTATGTACTTAAAGCTTCCCCCCCCCCCCCAAATTACTCTCAATATTTTACTCTACATTACATTGTACTTTTCCCCAAAGATAATGGAGACATTTTGTCATCTCTGGCTTTTTTGTTGTTTTTTTGTTGTATTTGTTTGTTCATTTGTTTTTCCTTGAAAGCTTAAATTTAGCAAGAAAACATTTTAAAAAGTACTCGCTCCCTATTAACTTGGAACAGGGTTCCTATATGTAGCCACAGTGATTCAGGTGATTCTTCCCTTCATTAATTTCTACATTTTCCAACATAATCAGTTTGTGACTAATGAGTGTAACCCTCATTCAAGTAAGAGAGACAAAAATAACATGTATTCAAATGAGTCAAAGCAATCTGTATCAGCTTCAATCACACTCAGCTCCTTCTGTGGACAATATTGGTTGTGTAATCTTTTTAGCTTTTATTCTGTGTTGTGTTTGTAACATTCAGGGGCGGATGATGCAGAAAAGATAATGAATAAAAAAATTGTATAGACTCTGTTTTTCAGTTTAGGAAATTCCCGCAGCATTAACATAATACCACCTCTATTCTTTACCTCCTGCTTGGCATCAATGCCATTTATGTTAGTCACAGGCACGGTACTGCATCTAAACACTGTGGACAGGTGGCCTTTAAAACAGCATGCAGCAGGGAATTTAAGGGCTCTTTCTGAGGAAATCTGGAAATCTTCACAGTTGAGAGCAAACAATGCAGAAGTTGTGAATATCAACATTTCCTATTTGGAAACTGTCTAGAGCTGACTGGCTTTAAATGTAGGAAATAGACAAAATCCGAGGAAAGACAGCAAAACAATTCAAAACAACTCAAAACATAATGCAATATCACCCACAAATGTTTACAGAATAATTGCATTCCCCTGTGCCTAAAGGTGACGTTTCTTACTTTTGGGACAGCGTGCTGTGAACAGTGTGCTCTTCACCAGCTCTGCAGGGAAGTAAGTTATTTTCAAAGAGGTCTGACATAATTTGAAACTACTTGTCTCCATCCTTGAGGAGGTTAGTCCGTCTTGTGGAAATGTGAAAGTACTTGAGGCAGCTGAGTGACTGATTGTAGCTATGTCTCCAAGAGTCTTCTGGAAGGACAGAGGAGAGAGCACTCCCAGAGTGTTAGTGAGTGCGACTGCAGGGGATCGTCTGAGTTGCTCTCTTAGACTCTTTAAAATTCCTCGCTTGGGTGAATAGAAGCATCTGTAGATGGCCTCTGACAGTGCGTGACCTACAAATTTGGGCGTCTGAGAAAGGTTCGAGCTCATTTTGAGGAGATGTTTGAAGACTCCTCTGCTTAGCGTCATTTGTGTGCCTCCATCTTTTAGCTCATTCCCTGAGAACTTGGTGGGACTCTTAGGAAAATAATTGCTCTGGTGTTCTAAAGACAGTTTGAAAATAGATAAGTATGAGGGGGTTGATTAGTTGTTCAGTTTTTTTAGTGTTATATCCTCATAAAAGCTGCT
This sequence comes from Falcunculus frontatus, assembly GCA_013398115.1. Taxonomy (NCBI): domain Eukaryota; kingdom Metazoa; phylum Chordata; class Aves; order Passeriformes; genus Falcunculus; species Falcunculus frontatus. The sequence continues at coordinate 92,296 of VZRV01000961.1, forward strand.
GGTATGACTATCTGAAGGTCAACAACCAGAACCAGGAGCTCAGCTTCTCAAAATGCACCTGTTTATCTGAGTCCAAAGTCATTTAAATCAATCCAAATTTGTGCATGTTTCTTCTAATTGCTAGTCACTTTGTCTCAAGTGGCTGCTTCAAAATACCAACTCGCATTCACATTACACATTTCACTGTATCAACACCCCATCTAAACCAAGGATTGTTTCTGTCAGGATTTCAGTTTCCATCTACATAGTGAGTTTGCATGCTATTTCATAAATTACCAACAGTTTCTAACCTGCTGATTCATTTTCAAAGGTGAAAGGTGAACGTTCAATTACTTCCACCGCAGTTAACACAAACATTGATCTGATCAACCGCAGTGCTCCCTCTGTGCCATAACGTAGCCACAGGTTTATCTTTCCTGCTCTGCTTTGCTCCAGGCACCTGATTAAAAAGTCCAGACCAATGTCTGCTTTTATATGCTTACTTTGATTTTCACTTTGGAGCACTTTACCAAGACTGCACTCATGCCTCCCTGCTGCTCCCTGATGCTTTGTGGCATTTATTGTCTGAGTTTTCCTCTCAGTGTGGCACCACAGTCTAACTGCATAATATTCCTTCTGCATGCAAGGATAATCCACGTCCTCCTCAACACTCTACTGCACTAGGCATGATTTCTATAATATTGTGAATATATTACGAAAAAAGCAATCTTAGAAGGCCCTGGGATTTTCAAGTTGCCTCGGAAGGCTAATAAAATTCACCATATGTTTTTTCTATCTGCTATGAACCAGGCTTCACTTCTTAAATCCATGCAAGAAGCTGAAGGTTTAGTGTGATGATGTCATCTAGATCAATGGCTTACTAGAGTTATTGCTATTAATCATGGCTTGCTATTGGTCTGTTCAAAGCCATATGGGGCATAGCACTAGTACAAAAACGTTTATTAGGAAAAATGACTTTGCAGAAGTAAAGACTTATGGAACTTGCACATGACTTGGAAAAGGGAAAAAAAAGAAAAAAAACGAAAAAATTACCCTGTATTGCTTAAAATGCGAGCCCTTTCAAATAAGCTACAGGGTTTAACGTTAATCTCATTATCCATACAAAAATTTGAAGAATAGGAGAAGGTATTTCAATATCTAAAAGTGATGGCATTTATTTAAAAATTGTTGCATGAGAATATTTATTTTCAAGCTTTACACGTGTTTTTCCAGTCTGTGTAATTTTATGCTTTTTAATATTACCACCAAAATTCCATTATCTATCAATGCCGTCTTTAGTTTTGAAGAATTTGATATGACATTAATAACAGAATCGAAACTTCTAGGTCTGATACAATTTCCTTTGCTGGAACAAAGCCAGCTCTGTAAAATGTGATACAACAAAAAAATAAAATAATTTTAAATCTTGGGTTTTAGTAGTAGAAAGTATTTCTTCCTAAGGCCTGGAAGCAATATTAAATAACACTGCTTCCTCTCCTAAATATGAGAAGACTATAAGTGCATTCAGCAGTTATATGAGTTAAGGAGAAAGAGAAAGATTATCTATAAACAAAAAGAGACTAAAATAACTGTACCCAGCTAACTGTCTCATTCTTTAAGGACCGTGGTAAACTGATAAAAATCAGTGATCAATCAGATATTTTTTCAAATACTGCAGTGATATTTTTGATTCATTATAAATCTTCAGACCTTCCTGTGAAACGGTCAACTTTCATATCTGACATGGAGAACAAAGTGGAGGTGACCTGTGCATTTGGAGATGTTTTCAAAGACAGACAACATTGCCTTCTCAGGTTTATATAAATCACACGATTTTAGCATTCTAAAATTGGTGGCAAGATCAGGTCATTTTTTAATGATTTTGAAATTTGGATTTTTAAATTTGAAAATGTCTGTAAACACACCCAGTGTAGTTACTTCTTTTCCCATGATCATCTCACATTAGAATTGGACAGAAATAGAAATAACCAAACAGGTTCATTATTCTTTATATGGCTATTTTTAACATTGATAAAACTGAAACATCTCGGATGAAATTCTGCTTTCAAAGACAGTGGAGTCTTCACAACATAACTGAAAATTAGGAATATTTCTGCTTGTTAAATGCATACTTCTTTAAAAAAAAATATAAATTAATATTTTCCTTTACTATCATTTGCAGCATTTCCTTTAGCACGTACTAGTATCTTATGTCCGAGACAACTTTATTTACTTCTCCTTTTTCCTCCCTTCTTCCTTCCCAGTGGGGAAAAAAATAGTACATTTTAAGGGAAAGGAACTGAGCAATGCAGAAGGAAAACAGGAAAAGTCAACCAAGAGTCCTTCACCTGAGTAGTGAGAGAACAATGAATCTTTGCCCATACTTTCTAACACAAATGGTGTGGGCATTTTAGGTATTCAGACTATATCACACTGTTTTCCAGACATACCATCAGGACTTTAGAGAGGATTTAAAACAAAATCCCATTTAAGTTTCATCAGTCAATTTCAAAATTTTTCTCAAAACTGGCAACATGCTGCCTCACCTTGGCTATACAACCTGACAAACAGGCTGCACTGGCAGAAGATTAGTGCCAATCTAGGTGCTCTCAAACTCAATGTACTAACAGCAAGGCAGAGGGACAAGCTATGTCCAGAAGAGGGAAGAAGACCTGTCATAACAAAGAAGCAAAAAGAGGTTTCACATTCCTGGCAGGTGCCTTACAAGCCTTAGAGACTCCCCTGCCACTAACACTGTTGTGACACTATAGCTGGGTGAAATGATCAGAGTGAAAATGCCAACTAATTTTCATACCGAGTTAGGCCTGAGCTGTGAAGCTCTGAAGTTGCACGACACAGCGCATGTTACTTAACCAATAGGAACAGACCGAGATTTACATTTCTCACCCTACTGAGCTCAGCAGAAGAGATATAATTACTATTGTCTAGAAATGAAGCAGTGCTCTTCAAGTGGTCAAATCACCAAGTCTTCACCTCTAAAGTGCCCAGTTTCGTGGTAGTTGTTGCATCTAATCAGATGAATAGAAGAATAGAATGGTATAGCCTTGTCTGATTACAATGGCTCTGCTAGGTGTGACTCTATCATCGTTTTACAATAAAAGGTGTCAAGTGAATCAAAACAAGTTGTTTTGATCTCCCAGCTTGGGTCTCTCATGTTTTTCCTATTTGCTGAATAAACTATAGAAATACAAACATCTCATACTTACTTATATTGTGTATGAACTAGAGTAAGTGTTAAGTATCCACGCAACTAGAGGCTGTTGTTTAGGTAAAATCTTCTGCTATTCCTTGGCAGTGAATGATACTTGAAAAAAAAAACCAAAAAAACCAGCATTGGAAGGGAAAGGAAGAAGGGAAGGGAGGGCATTGAGAATAGTAAGAAAAAGATACTATTTATTCCCTCCTTGTCACTAATGGGGAATTTTTACTGAATGGAAGAAAAGCGCGAATGAAAGAAAATGTGGGTTTCTCTTTGTTTGTTTGTTTCCTTGGGGCTTTTGGTTGGTTGGTTTTTTAAACAAGACCTATTTTAGAGGTATTAGATTTGTTTGCTTTCTTTTATCTCCCTGTGAATATAAAGAAATTGAGACATATTTTACAACACACAGTATCACAAACCTAATATCTGTTCAGTGGATCCATAAATGGATTTCATACCTCATTAATACACAAAAGTTTTTCTGCATATTAATAAGTAATGTAAAGTATTCTGACTTTTAAAAGGCAAACTTTTAATATCAGTTGAAAATGTCAAAACAACTCATCTTTACATCTTATGAAATAAGTTTTTTTCTGAGCATCCTTGTTTTGTGGATATTTTCAGTATTATACATTTTCATACTTATGAGCTGACAACAAAAGCGGAAACATTAAAATGGAGATTCCATTCTTTGAATATTTGTGCTGAACCTGATAACAGCAATGGGCAATTTTCATTTTATCTCCCCACCAGAATTGTCAGTATTGCTAGTGCGAGTAATAGAACAAACATTTTTGGATCTAGATACATATATTGCTCTCAAATATTGATCAGTTACTAAAAACCTGTTCATGCTTTCATTTAGAATTAAATATTGGATAATAAGGATCTATTGTGCAGGTTTTTAGTCCTGTTTTCTTTTGTTGTTGCTGGCTTTTTTTTTAAATGTGGGTTATTTTTTGACATCTTGAGCTAGTTTCTAAGTTTACCGGGCCTTTAGCATAGTTGGAAGTGTGGTTTTATTTCACAGCAAGCAAAATTTACTGATTTGCTTGTATTTCATGCAATAAACAAGTTTTAAAATCCCAATCCTACCAATAAGGATTAAAACTATACCAAATGTATTGCTCGAATCAAGAAAAACCTCAGAAGGTAGTTTATGATTGAAGGCTGAAAACTAATCACAACTAGAGGGGTATGAGAGTTGCTGATTTATGTACTTATGAAGATGTTACTTTATGTTTGAGTTTGGAATCAATCATCTGAAAAATTACTCCTCTTTCTTTTCCACAAATATTTTTCTTTTATGAAGATAAATTTATTTGATAAGAAGAAAAAAAAATCTATGACACATTTTTTTATGATTAGTGTTATTACAGTCTGCCTTGGAATTTCAAGAAAATTCCTTGCCTGTTAGTAGTGGAAGATGGGTTATCCATGATCTCTAATAACTATACAGAGACAATTTATTAGAAAATTTGCTCTGCTCTTGAGAAAGAAGCCCTAAATCTCACAAACTATTTGGCAGCGATTCTGCATTAGGGGAAATCCCAATACTCATTGCAAGAATAGTAAATTTGCAGTGGCGTCACCTTTGAATGTTTGACAACTGGGTCAAAGAGCTCAAGACGTGCTACTTCCAGTGGAGTAACAGACTTCTCTTTTCTTAGTCTGACACACACCCTGTTAAGATGTGATCTACAGTTTTACTAAGCAATTAAGAAAATGGTATTAATAGTTCCAATTAACTGATATGATCCCCATGATATTTCATAGCAGATCAGGCTGTTGCCTGTTGTTGCAGTGCTCTCTTAGCCAATCCGTAGAGTCAAGTCTATTGCCTGGGGTCTCCTCAAAAAGCTTATCCTGTTCATCCACGCATCTGCAGTCAGGTTCTCACTGCACTTCTCTCATTCTACTCTGTTTTATTTTTTTCATCTACTAATAAACTCCTTTGTATGCCACAACCATGCCCCATCCACTTAGCTCATGTTAAGGCAGACCTGACGATTTTCATATGACCATAGCATAAAAAAAATACCCAATCTTATGACAAGTTACTGTACCAATGCACCTCCATCACCAGATTTTGAATGGTTTTATCTATATGGATCTCCAGCTAAGGAAAATTACTTCTCAGAATACATCAGCCCTTCAGGAAAGCCAGCATAAAACCTCAGAACCTTGAGGACACATCACAAGGATTTAAAGCCAGCAACTGTAACTTCAGCAATGGCAGAATATCAAAGACAGTACACAAACTGTAACAACAACAAAAACAACAAAAAACTGAAAATAGCTTCTCTTCCTAGGGAGTGGAATAATGTTTGCAGAGCTAACTAGCTGTAAACTTCCCTAAGGAGTAGCAAGAGAGCAGCATGGTACCTGCAGCATTTGAACGAGCTGAGCAGCGGGGTGTAACACCAAACTGTTGCTGTTACAAGTCATGATGAACCCAGAAGAGCCAGAATAAGCTGGTAATAGCAAACTCAAAGGGAAAAAGACAGGCACACAGCTATAAGAATAATGAACAACAATACTTCAAAGGTCCTCTTTGAAGTATTTTTGTGCATTTGTATGGGAGATTTCATAGGAGCGATTACTGCCATTGAGAAAAAATGTAGCTGTTAATAAACAAAAAGAGTGATTTTATTTTGTCAGGTAAGAGCTACGCATTGACTGATACACAAAGAAATGACATGTTATTTGACAGTAATTTCTCTACAGTATTTCTTCACCTTTTTTCTAGAAATAAGATAGATGAAAAATACTTTTACATTTTACATATCACATTACTACAGAACACTGAATATGACCTGAGAACAGCATGTCATAAAGATTCAAGATGCTTCAACAGATTTTGTCAGCCTAAAAGAACAGACAGGCTGAGAACCTAGGAGTAAAGGAAACAGAACAGAATAGAATTGCTCTAAGTACAGCAAGAACTAGATCATGTTTTGTAGAAACGAGAGTTGAAAGTTATTGTAGTGTCACTGACATTTTCTTTACAAGTGTCTATTTTCAGTGCTTCATAACTCAGTAATAGGCATTTGCTCTAGGCTAAACTAGTAGAAGAGGTCTCAGTCTCAGAGAAACTTGTTTTGGTGTATGGGAGTATATGTGTGCAAAATAAGAAAAAGGAAAGAAAGGTTTTCCAAAAGTACAAAGAGATCCGGGAAATTTCTTTATAATGTACATATTTTTCTTAATTAAATTATCACACTTATTATCTAAAAAGCAGATTGTTTTTCTATACCCATTATCATGGTTTTTGTTTATTTATGTTATAGTGATTAGGGATTCAGATAAGATGGATTTTGTGACAATAGATAGCAATGCTATAATTAAGGTATGTCTGCATCTTTACCTTTCTGTCATTTTGATTCCTGGACTCAAAGCTTTTTGCACTGTGTTGCAGATCCTCCTAAAAACATACATGGTTATTACTTTATTTTATCTATAAACTTGCTTAACTTGCTAGTCATTCTCAGATCAAAAGGAATGAAGTGTGGGTCCCAGATGTCCATAAACTGCAAAACCAATTCAGATTATTGGCTTCTGTCCCTAGGGCTATCACTAGCACAAGTAAGATATAAACCTTGCTAGGTATTCTGTGTTTTCTCATTTTTAATGCCCAAATTAAGTGGTTGAAATTCAGATTCCATTGAAGTCAGTAACACTGTCAAGCAGTTGGCAGATTTGTCCAATCACCGTGATTTTTGATTGACTGCATCAGCCTTACTGACCTGCAGAGGCACAGCAAGTCCTGTTTAGTGATGTGCACTAGACTTATAATGTGCTCCGAGGATCAAACACATTTGTGATGGAACTGTCCAAAAAATCACATTCTCTGCATTTTTAGTATTGCACAATGAGCTACTGAGCCAACAATTGTCTGGATAAATGAGTCTGCAAAATTAAAAAAAGGGTCCAGGAAAACATTCTAGTTATAGCTAAAGTTATGCTATTAATAACCTACATTTCCATAGGAATGGGAATATGGGTCTTCATCCTCTAATTTCTTACATCATTTTTGGCTCCTATACTTGTTCTATACTACAGATGGAAATATAACATGCTTTGCAAGATAATGCAAATAAATTATTATAGATAGGAATATTAATAATAAGCTAAAGTAATGGAATTACTTCATTTAATATTAAAAACATATAAAGAGGGAAGATTAAGGGTACAGTCAGTGGCACAACAACAACGTGCTATAACATTCTTTGCAAGACTAGTACTTCCCTGAGTAGACAATCAGTGTCTTACCCTGAATACTTTTTGAACCTGCACAGGGTATTCACCAGATTGTCAATTTTAAAGGAACTTATTGTAACAAAACCTATGGATACCTAAGAGAGAAGAGGAAGTTTTACATATGGTCACTAATTCTATGTAATTGCACGTGGAACATCTGCTGGTAATGGAATCTGCCAGCAGACTAAGTGCATTCAAAACCTTAGCAATGTACTGGGGGGCACAGGAGGAGGGAAATATTTCCAGTTTGTTTATATTTTTTCTGGATATTGGGAAGAATATGGAGGAAGAATTAAACGATGAGTTTACAGAAGTCTTTTAAAACTATTTAATTTAAAGAATTTTGAAAGAAGTCAAGTGCAGAACCAAAGTACTATCATTGACCTCGGACTCTTACAAAATTTGCACAGGTAAGGCAGAAGAGTGCAGAACCAAAAGTAAAACTACATGGCCTTTAAAAAAATTATTTCTAAACGGATAAATTTCAAGCATGATCCTTGTGTAATCATGGCTGCGCATATCACCAGTTCTGTAAAGAAGGCTCTAACATGTTTTTGCCGTGCTTTGAACTGATCTGGGTAAGGAGGAAGGAGGTCTAGTCCACTCAACTCTGAAAATCTTCACTCTCTCTCACCAGCACTTAGTGTTTGTCTCTCATGGCAATGGGAGTCAGAGTTTCAGGTTTGTCAGGTTACACCAATTATTTTTTTTTTCCTTCTCTGTCTGTCCCTTGGCTATCTGATCAAAGTGCTCCTACCAGCTGCACTTCTGACAAAAGCTAAAACAGCAGCCTGACCTGTGAAGTGAGGGAGGCTATTTCTCTCAGGTTTGTAGAATCCAAGTCATCCCACTGTCATTAACAGCTGTAACAGAACTCCCTCAAACAGCTCAGCTGCATTTTGGGAAGGGGGATCAGTGCTGCTTGGGCTGACTGCGGTTCTACAGGACAGAGAAGAGAAGACAGAAAGACAGGCAGGCAGAAAGGAAGAAAGTCAAGAAAGAAAAGAGGGAAAGGGAGGGATAAAGAGGAAGAAAGTGGCAAGGGACAAGTGGGAAAAGACAGCGAGTTCAGCAAAAGAAAAGTTAAAAAAGAAGGAACTCAAGAAGGAAAAAAGAGGGAAAATATAGAAGAAACAAAAGGTACTTATACTTACAGAATAATTTTCCCCCTCTAGCCCCTGATAGTNCTTGAATCTCATTTTCCGTATTTTTTCAATTTGTCTCCTACATGAACTCTTTACTCATGTATACACAAGCCCTGAATCACAAAGTAAGAGCTCTTCCTCTAAGCGACATCAGAAGCAATTAGCTGAATCCAACCTTAGATGGATAAAGCTTTTTGCATAGAAAATCTTGTCCTATGTTGGCCAACGTGTAAATATAGCTGTTTTTTCCATTTGAATTATCTCTTAAAACATGGGCTACACAAGACGCTATAACATGAATACGTGAGCAAAACAGCAGGGATTAGCTTTGTGCTGTACTGTTCAGGTGGATGATATGAGGCAGTCACAATGAAAGCATGTGGAAAGCATTAGCTTAATGCAATATCCCATAGCAAGTGCATCTGTCATGCAAGGCCGCATATTACCAGCCATTTAATCAATATTTTTGCAGCAACAGAATTTTTATAGGCCATTACATAGAAATTTGGACTGAGAAAGGTCTGGCTGTGATGATTTTGCTAAAATGTTTTAAATTCTGGTGGAATCCTACAGGCCGCCTAGATTACAGATTTTTTGTACGTAGAAGTTTAGATACAGGGAATGAAACCACTGCATGAAAGTCCAACTAAACATCTCTAACCAGCCACAGCTTGTAATTGGGCAAAAAACTGATCGCATAAGTATCTTTGTGCTGTTTCTCTCCATTGGCCTGTAAGCCTCAGTGGAGGCTTTTTGTATTTATTGAGTAGTAAATCAACATTAACGTGCTTCAAGAAACAACATGTTTTCTAATTCCATATTACAATTTCAAGGCAAGTGCCTTTCAGGTAATACAATTCGGGGCTACTCTCCTATGGCAGTAGCACTGACTTGCAACCTGAATGCTAAAAGAAAAGAAAAAGCTCCCTGAAAGGCATGAAGGTCTCATCTCTTTTCTTCTACTTTTTTTTTTTTTTTCCTTAATTCTTCCTACTAGTTAGAAATAACAGTGAGATTCCGTGCTTCAAAAGTGAATGGTGGGTGTTTTGTCAACAGCCAAAATATATAAAATTCCTATAAGGAATAATTGATGGCTAAGTGAGGATGATAGCTCTAAAACCCTCTAAGATCAGTTATCAGGAAGGGTACTTAGATATTTGAGGCAGCTCAGAGAAGAGATGTGTGCTTGATTAAAGGATTGGAAGACATATCTTGTAATGAAAGAGTCCAGAAGGTCTATTTACTTAGTTTATGAAAGAGGACATCAAAGGGTAACTTGATCACAGTCTCTGAGAAGGTATGATGAGAACTACATTTTGAAATGGACTCTTCAGTTTAGCCACCAACAAAAAACCAGTGAATGGAAGCCAACAAGTTGAAACTAATTATGGAACAGGTTTTGCTTTGATGCATTTTAGTAGAAAGAACTCAGGAAAGAGAGTTAAAAATCTTAATTTCTACAGTAATCAAACTCAGGCTAAAACAAGGTACAATGAGATAATAATGAATGTGGATAAGTGTTGGAACAAAATAGTAGATTCTTTATCCTGGGAAAGAAGCCCCGTGATTTTAGAGTACAAACATTATTTTGAACCAAAATATTTCATGGAGAGGCTTATAGTTTGAAGTACAGTGAAATTCAGATTAATCAACTGCAGCACTCTTTTGTGGCCTTAAAGTGAAGCTGTGAATTTAACTGTGTGATCTTGTTATCACTTTTCTTTATTTCATACTCTTTGCTAAGAGGACTTTTTGTTCTCTTGCATCAGATTAGCTCCTGAGCATGACAACAGTAAGCTAGTAAACATCTGATTTAACTGGGCTTGACTTGTCAGTGAAGGACTGGATGTATCTTGAAGAGAGGAACAATATTTTCCTAAGTTTCTGTGACGTCTACTACACAGAAGTATATGTCCTCAGTGGGCCAGATGGATGCTGCCACAGCATAAACTGATGAAGAATAACATGTATTTGAAAAAAATTGAAAGATTTTTACCGTATAGTTTAAAACTGACTTTTACCTTTAGAATTACCTTTAACATATATCTGAAATTTGAAATGCACTAACAACTTTCTGTCAAATTAAAAGGAGAAAGGTTTAAAAAAATAATCTTACATAGATATTCAAATGCTTTTTTTGCTAAAAATAACAGAATTATTATAAAGAAATGTTTTAAATGACCATTTTAATAACCAATTGATAAACAACACAAGGAAAATGGAAATGGGGAAGAGAAGAAAGGTACAAATGGGGAAAAGCTTTAATGCTTAAAGCAATAAGTTTGTGTCATAATTTAGATACCTCTATTAGTGATTGAAAACCAAAAGCTACAACTTTTTTATTTATTTTAGTTCGAGGCCACAGGGAAAAATAACCATCATCAGTCCTTTTCAAAGTTGGAGGGAGGAACAAAACAAACCAATAAAACAGAAACTATTCTTTTGTTATTAGACACAGGAATCAGAAGCAGACTTAGAGATATGAACAAACTGAAATAACAGAAATGAAAAAAAGGGAGCAACCCTAAAAGAAAACAAATTAATCAATAAAGACAGAAAAGCTTAAGACTAACAATGAGAAATACCTAACAAACCCACAAATGATTTATCACTGTTGCAGAGAACTGTTTTGAGCATCAAAGAAACTTTTCTCTCCATAAGTCATGCTTTTCCTCTAAAGGGATGACTTTTGTACAAATATATTCCTTAAAGATATCCATGCAAAGCCTATTAGTTACACCATTTTTCCCCCTCAGAAATATATTTCCAATAGGTATTACACATGATCTTTGTGCCACTTAAAGCTCTCTTACCAGGTGTAAAAAACCTGCCCCTATTTTAAAGATCTATTGTCCTCACATACCAGTCCTGCTGTTCAAAAATTCTAAAAGATAAAAAAGAGTGATGATCTGGTTGTGAAACAGCTACAAGACAAACATGGAGCCATTTTTGAAGGCTCCCTTCTCCTTGGTGGAGAGGACAAACACCTAATAGCCCTTTCTTAGTGTAGGCTTTCCTTAGTGTTGTATCTTGAAGGGGTTGAAGAACCAGGAGAGCAATTTGCCACGTAATAGGATGACTAATCCAAAACCACTTTTTTGAGGGGAGAAGTTTTCGTTGTATGCCAAAGATAAGCTGTTTCTAAGAAAGTGAAAAGAAACCTTAGGAAAACCTCAACTTTGTAAAGAGTGGAATAATGCAGACCTTGAAGATGGAGGAGTAAGTATAACAGTTTGATAACAAGAGTTTTCAATGCTAGTCCAGAACCAGCTCTGATTTGTGCTGGATTGAATAGGTGTCAATGCTGACCTGACCTGGTTTGATTGAAAATATCACTCTCAACCATCACAAGTGTTGGAGCAGCCACAAGAGCCATCTGGCCCTTCACCAGCTCTAGGATTTTTTAGAAATATATGTATTTTGAGTAGCAGGGATAAATATCAGAAATATGTGCTACATTAATGCTGGACATCTCATTATCAATTTGGGGTTTTTTTCTTAGGAAAGGATTTTCTCATTAAATATTGTGTATATTGCGCAAATTTCTCATTGGGCATATACACTCTTAATTTAGACTCACAATTTGGCATTATGTAAGGGATTAACTTTTTTTTTAATGATGATGCATTTTGAAAAAAAAATTACTGGGACTTCTCGCTCCATAACCATTATTTTTCTCAACATATGAATAATTCAGAAAGAGTAAAAAAACAAAGCAGCAAACCAAGTTCACATTTTTCCAACCCTTTACTATGGAAAAGAAAATTTCTCTTTGAGTGAAAAGTATATAATGAGAAAAAAGCAAAGTAATTTTGATCTTATTCAAAGATTCAAAGTTTATTGTTATGTTGAAATTCCAAAGAATACACTGAAGAGGATCAATGCGTTTTCATCTTTTTCCTTACCTTGTTTCAAACTTTTTACTCCTGTTATGTTAGCCTAAATATAGAGATGTTCTGAAAAAAGTTATGCGTTACTGGATAGAATTTGATTTTCCATGCTCCATTTTTCTTACTGCTTTAAAAGATAATTCATTGTATCTTAAATCCAAGTATTTTGTAACTCTTTGTCTAAAAAACTAGTTTAAACACCTATTTTCGTACATAGAAAAGTTGTCTGCTTCTGCTATATTGACAATATAGTGCATATAAACAATAGACTACTGTTTTTAAAGAATCCTTCATGTTTAAAATCTCTCAGCAACAAAGTAATGAGTTGCACAACAGTAGTGTAAACTCTGTTAGGAACATAGTTCTGACATCATGTCCAAAATATTTTAAATATAGTTTCTAAACACTAGTGGAACTGAAGAGGTGTGTCTTGGTCTGGAAAATGAAATTTTGTGACAGACAGATTAAGGATTATTCTTCGTTTCTTTTAGCAGTCATCTCCAAGTGACACACACTACAGCTACTCAAAAAGCTACAAAAAATGAATCAGCATGTCTTATCCCCTATCAGAACTAAGAAGTGCAGTGTTAGTACCTGGTCTCCTACCAGTTTAGTAGACTATGCCAATGTCCAAATATACCCCACCTTAAATACCCACTGGGGTGATTGGACTCCCTTCTGGAGAGTTCTGGGGACATGCATAACAAACCACATGCTCAAACTAACCCAAGCTTTTGCAAGACATTAGTACCACCTGGATTTTGTATGAAAAATTATGGATTTTGCACATGCAGAACTCTGATACACATTGATTCTTAGAAAGTTAAGTCCTTAAGGGACTGGTTTATATATTTAAGACTACTTAGTGTAAAGGTTATAAGAAAGGGCTATACTGTCCCGTAGTTGGTATTGGTACAAAGAGAGAAAAAACTAAATATTCTTAAACCAAAATATTTTCAGGATAAAAACTCCTAAAACAAATATTTCATTGACATCTGCTGAACAGATGATAATATAAATGGTCATCTTGTACTTTCCATTAGTAGGAGTCTTTCTATAGAGTTAACTGCAAAGAAGCTTTTCCTTGACTTCCAAAATACAAGAAAGATGAGGAATATGAAGGCTGAAAGAAAACTGTTTATTAGTGTTTGTAGTTTGGAGTCTGCTGTAAGTTAACCGAGATGTAAAGCTCTTGTGTTTGTTAACATACAGCTTACAATTTTCCTTTTTCTAACATTAGTATTAGATGCCTTTAAGGCAAGTTGAAAAGTACGCCTGTCGGTTAAAAAAAAGGCAGTGTTCTAGAGAAAACATGCCTAGAAAAATAAGAACAGCTTGTTTACATTGACTCTGGTTCTTCACCTGAATGTGTGCAGAAAAGATTTTAATTTTAAAATTAAGTACTTCTACCTCTGTAGCTAAGACAATGCAAGCTATCCTCTTACAGGTGTAATGATGGATGCTGAGGAATGTTAAGGTCATATAAACATGTAATGAATATGAACCTAAAGCAATAGCTAAATAATTTGTGCTACACAGATGTATGAAACACTACTTTAAAAACTCAGAGCAATCAAAGAGAATATCAAGGAGAAATAACCTAGAGCAGGAAAAAATCATTTTGATGAATTGGGCTATATTAAAGGGGTTTTTTTCCCTCAGCAAGAGACGAGATAGACCTTTCACATTAAGATAATAATATTTTTATCCTCAGAAAAAAGAAAAATTAGAATCTATTCCTCGAGGAAGATATTTTACATTAAAACCTACTGGTTTCTTTGGAGACATTTTCAACACAAAGCCTTTCAAATTTAGCTAAAGTAAGAAAACAAATTAATTCAATATTGGGGAAAAGATGATGCACACCTCAGTATTTCCATCTGTTCACAAAAGGTTCTTGACTGGGTTTACCCATTCTTGTCAAATGACATGTTGAGTAAGGCATACGTAGCCTGTTCCTTCATTTTAAATTCTACGTAGAGTCCAGTCAAATTCAGCATCTACAGCTGCTTCTCAGCTATGTTATAAATCATATCTATTTAATCCCAAAAAAATGAGATAATAAACAGCCCATGATCCAAAATCTTGAACCTGTCTCACCAAAGTGAAGAGAGTATTTCAGATGCACTCTGATAGCCTCAGGCCTTGTGTTATTGATAACAACGATCTGCCATTAGCATGAGACAGAAAAAATGCTCACAGTGATGGAGGCTGTTGTAGACCAACTTATTCTAGCCCATATAACTCTGCATTAAAGAAAAATCTAAAATACAACCTGATCAGAAACATGGATGATTCTTGTCTTATTAGAGAGCTTTCTCACTTGGGCTGTCTCTGAAACAACCCCTTACAAGAATTGTTTTAACACCATTTCTTTCATGGCCAAATATTTTGTTTTTTAGATTCTACCTACCTATGAGCATAAATATGTATAGATGCATATGTTTACACACATCCATATTCAATATTTACTAAATATACATGCACAAAGCATATGTGTACACACACATACTTGCAAATACGAGGAGAAAGATGAATGCTAATTAATGAAGTTATGCAATTATCCTGTAGGTACATGAATGAACTATATTGTTCTGTTAAGAGATTTGCATGAATATTTAAATAAACACAAAAGGATAGCAGCTTTTGTAAGATCAAGGGGTCCAGTGAACTTCTAAAATTTTATATAGGACTGTAGTTATGTGTATTTCTTCAGCTTTACATGGTAAAACATGATTGTGTGCATACATATGTTCAAAATGCATGGCATATTTTAAAGAGAATGTTAGTGTGTCACCCAAAGTGGAGCTGGAGAGAAAATTGATTTCATTGTTCTCACTGCAGCCTCCAGGCCCTATTTGAAGCAGGTGTGCAAATAAGGACTTAAATACAAGGTAATTTAAAACTGAACTCAGAAAAGAACTAATTTGTAGGAAGGTGAAGTTCTCTGTCAGTTCTTATTTTACATCAGCCCATTCTATTATTTTGTAATTATGCTGCATCATGTTGTTATGCTATTTGTTCAAATTACCCTTAAATTACAATCAAATATTATTACTGGCGCTTAGTACACTGCATGATGTATTTAATTGTCATTGTGTCAAACAAAATGATGTTGAATGAGTACTGTATTGAATATTTGTAGAAAATTACTTTTAGAATTTAATTCCATGCTCTAGAGTTGTTTTTTTCTATTTTTTTTTCTTCAGTTTGGAGAAGTAATTAGCACAGGCAATAAACTAGGAACATACATAACCTGTGTCTAAAAATATAAATTTTTGACTCATAGAAAGAAAAATTTCTAGAAAACTCAAGTCTAGTAATTCAAGTTTTTCAGGCAGGAATTTATGGCTATTACGACTGTCAGTTCTAAGTACCTGATTTTCACGAGATTTTCACAATGTATATAGCCACCACATACAGGCATCCCCTTGACACAGAATTGCGAAAATGTGGGCAAGGAAAACTATAGCTCCAATCTTGATTTTTTCCATTAGACTTATGTTCTAAGCACCATATCTCCACAAAAGACTCTGCTGTAGAAATATGCAAGTAGTTTTCCTAAAGAATTCTTTTCAATGCTTAGTTAGTTATAAAACTCTATTAGTCTGAAAAAATAAGCAAAATTCCTCTTGTTTTCCTCCAGGTAACACAGCCTATGGGTTTGCAGGCAGACTGACATGATGTGATTCTGTGGAAGTCAGCATTTCATGGATTTGTATCAGTTGTAGATTACTGTCTCTGCTTTGCTTGTCAGTAAAAAATGCTTGCCTAATTTACTTTGTTATAGCCTGCACTTTTATCTTACCTCTACTAGCTTTTCTTCTTTCTCGTTCTTTTCATCCAGAACATTTCAATTTGTTTCAAATAGTCAGAATATGAGACTGTGGTGTATTTTCTCTTTAAAATAGACATTTTATTATCCATCTTCTTGGAAGTTCTGTATTCCATAAGTGGAGTTGTAGTGAATGAAAATTCTCCAGCTGTGTTAATTACTTGGTAGTAGTTTTCAACTAACATAATGTCTGATTGCTTTCTATATAAAGATAAAATTATGGTTTGTAAAATGTTCAAATATATTTGCTATGCTTTTTTGTCTATCAGTTGAATTTTCACTAAAATTCTTGGAAAATAACATCCTTCTACAGAAATACTTTCTTCATAAAATACCTTCAAGCAAATAAACAAACAAACAAAAAATGCTTAAAGAATAGAAGATTGCTCATATTTTGTAACAGTATAAATCAGGAGAGTAAAATAAAAGTGAAAATGAAGGTTATAACCATGACTTACTGCTTGCTGTCAGATTAGACACATCGTCAGGAATAAAAAATGGTTCAATTTTCTTCCCAGACTTATTTTGTTTATTTATTCCATAGCCCATCTAAAATCTTCTAGATATAGTTCAATTTCACATTCCTACAATGAAAACCTTGTGAAGACTCTTTATTTGTCTGACTTCCTGATCTTATTTTTGTGTTATTTTTGTAATATTTTGCTTTCCAGTACTCTGTGTCACTCCCCTGTCTTTTTTTGCATTCCTAGGTAGTTTCACTCTGAACTAGCCGCAGCCACTCTCATTACTGGCTTGCAAAGTGATTCTTCAGACTCGGTGATAAGAACAACATCAGCAGCATACCTGATATTACAGCATTTGCTTCCTCTAATTTGAATTCCTCTATTGTAACCCTCAAGATAAATGTGCATTACCATTTCAGTATAAAGTCTGAACAGATTCAGTGGCACAACGCAGACCTGCTGAACTCCTTCCCTGATGTTAAACCTCTCTGCTGTTCCTTTTGTTGTCGGAACTGCTGCTTCCTACTCACATTAAATTTAGGATGCTGAATAACCACATTTAAAAAATGTTACTTGAATACACATTTGTTTAGAAACTAAGTGTCAAAGTGTAGAGTACACTTCATACAGTGTGCAGTTGTTTCATTGCTGCATCCTTTTCCCTTTTTGTAGTACCAATTAAACCTGGAATCTGCCTTCTGTTATGTTTATGCAAATTTATCAAGTTTAAATATTTAATAGAATTAAGGAATTAAGGAGGTATATTTCACTTGGACCTGTAACTTATCTCCACTTCTTATTAACAGAATTCTCAATTATGTCTCTAAAGATTTTAGTGACAATATATATTAGTGCTATCAGAAATGGATTTTTGGACGTAAAGGTTAACAAAGGAAAGGCAAAGATTATGTTATGCAAAGACATGGTCACAGCAGTTGTCCAAGACTGAGTGTACCGACATCTTCCCAATCTGAGTGGTTCTCCAAGTCAAATTTGGAAAGATGATATAGTAGAGAGACTCCTTCTCAGCCTGCATCTCGATAACAATGTACCCCAGCCTTCAGGAACCAGGACTTCAGTATAACCATTTTCAGGACCCTTGCTACACAGTTTTCTTTAAATCCACTGTTGTCCAGCCAAAATTAGACATTTGGAGTCAGTATGTACCAGTGTAGTTGGTCCAGTCAGGCCACTTTAGAGTAAGGAGATGAAATGTCAAAGTCCATCACCAGAAAATTCTCTTCTGTTTTGGTACCTATCTCTGCTGTCACACAGAGCCAACATTTCATTTTTTTTCTGAAGCTCCTTCAAAAACGCTCTAATATCAAATCTCGTTTTAGAAATGTTAAATGAATTAATCATATATTCTGGAAAGTTTTTTTGAGTGTCTAAATGACCTTAATAGTGAGATACTGCATTTAATTTTGAAACTTCTCTAGAGAAGATTTCTCTAGTTTCCCTTCCAGCAATATAATAATGTTATTTTGTAGTTTTAATAAGAAGGTCTTGAAAAGCACAAAAGTTTGAATTTTTTTTCATGTGTACCTGTAATATCAGGTACTTAAAGGGGAATATTGATGAGGTTTCCTTTTAATAGCTCACATAGGTCAGTTTTAAAAATGCATTATTTTTCTAACACATGGATCCATTCCATTTTCTTTTCATTATACTTTCAGTGATTACCATAAACCTGAGGAGAGAACCCTGGCTAAGTAATATCTCACCATTTTAAGAGGCCGGAAAATTTCTCTTTAATCAAATAATTGTTCTTATATAACAAAAACTTTGTTGCTCTTTATCATCAGATAATAGTAAAAAACATAAAATAACATTTAGTAGTCCATCAATATCTTCAGGGTGATGAAACGATGCTGTTGCACAAGATGCTTTCATTCTTCACAATCCCTGAAAGGTAAGGTGAAAAAAAATTCTTTACATTTAACTGATTTATAAAAATAAATTCTGACCAAAAATTCATCTCTGCTGCTAGAAAATGATCAGATTACATTGTTGGCAGATTTCTAAATATCTCTGAATTAACTTTCTAGGTTGTTTAGTAATTTCTTATAAGGAAAGCTTTTAAAATCATAATCTCATGCCAAATGCAATGAAGAAGTGCAAATAACAAAATTACTTATATTTGCATCATTTATAACCTAGTCAAGAGAAAGACAACCAGCCTGTTTGGCAAGGCCTTTGTTCTTGGAAACCATGCTGTTGTCATTTTATGTTTTGGAATTTAAAAAATTTTTTAGTCATGAAGTCACTTTTCCATTATTTTGTGTCTGATCAGGCTGAAGGACTTACAGTCCCCTGAGGAGAGAGCTTTTAGATACTGAAACAAAGTTTGAAATACACCGCTCTTTTGGAATATGTTAATGAGTATTTTTGATTATTTTATTGTACAGAGAATTTACCTGGGAATTGAGTATGACTGATGATTTTTACAGTCTGTCTGACTGACTTGGTTTTCTATGTGTATTCTATCACTCTAGCTTGGCTTCACTAAACTTTCACCAGGGCTTCTTTCTCTTTGTACCTCACCCTCACACCATTTTAGTTTATCTAGTTGATTTAGGAAAGCCAGTTGATGTAGGATTTTTGGACTCCAGCAAAGCTTTTCACGTTGTCTCTCCCAGTATCCTTCTAGGCAAAATGTCCAGCCCACAGCTGAATAAACGTATAATGTGATGGGTGAGCAACTGGCTCACGGGTTGGGCACAAAGAGTTGTAGTCAATCAGTCTGGTGACCCGTCAGTAGCTGGGTTGCACAGGGCTCCATCCTCAGCCCAGCTGTCTTCAACATCTTCAAAGATGACTTGGATGCACTACTCAAAGAACTATTAAGTAAGTTTGTTGATGACACCAAACTGGGAGGAGCTGTCAACTCCCTGAAGCTCAGAGAGACCCTGCAGAGAGACCTCATCACAGTCTGCAACCTCCTCGTGAGCTGGAGAGGAGAGGCAGCTACAAACCTCTTCTCTCTTGTGCCCAGTGACAGGACTCAAGCAAACGGCCTGAAGTTGTGTCAGGAGAGGTTCAGGTCCAATAACAGTGAAAGGTTCTTCACCCATAGGGTGCCTGGGCACTTGATGAGGCTCCGAAGAGGAGTGGTCACAGCAGCAGCCTGACAGAGCTCAAGGTGCATTTGGACAATGCTCTCAGACACATGGTGGGACTCTTGGGAACAGTGCTATGCAGGGCCATGGGTCAGACTTGATGATCCTGACAGGTCCCTTCCAACTCAGGAGATTCTATGATTCTCTGATTCTATGATCATGAAAATGAGAAATATTTGCATGGTTTTCATTTAATCTTATTCAAATAATCAGGACAACTGCTACTACTACCAAGAAATTTCTACTTTGCAGTTTATTTTTCATTCTCTCCTGATGGTGGAGAAGCTAAAAATGCTTCAGCAAACATTTCTGTTAGAATTAATGGCATCACCTACTGGATAAATTCACAGAAATTTTTTTTTTGCTAGGAGAGGTATTTTCTTCCTCCAGAGTATTTTAGCTAAGCCACAGAAAGCTCTCTTTGGTCTTACAGGAATGTTTTCAAACCTATTTAAAAATCAGCTATATTGGCTGGAGATGGCTCAAGTGTCTGTAGCAGGAGAAAGGAGTGCAGTAGGACCACAAATCTTTGGGATACGCTAAGCCTTAGAATTAACTTGTAACTTTATTTACAATATAAAAAATTGCAGCAATTTATACCCAACTGACTTGTTATTTCTGAAGGCTATCCAGCATTTCTGGAGGTGATATGTGCCTGATTATTGCTGCAGCAGAGCTATCATTTTTATCTGTGTTGGTTCCAGACAACACTATGATCTCAACAAGTACCTACAGTGAGGAGACCAACTATTGATATAGAGAACTGGTGATTTTCTGAGAGAAAAGTGGTTTTTCTTTAAGTTTAGATCAGAGATTTCACCACTGTAAGGGACATTTTTCTTACACCATGAATAACCTTACAAAAGAAACTGATAATTTTATGTAAAGTATTTTGAAACTAAAAATCTTTTTTGTACCTGTGGATTTACAGGTTAGAAGAGAGGTAATGCTATTGCCTACTAATGGTTCTTGTTTGCTGGAAAATCTTTGGGTGAAGTGAAAATAGAGGGAAAACCCTGATGTCTAGAAGAGAGACAGGGAGAAAATACACACAAAACCAGTGGGGGTTTTTTTGTATATCAGAAGGCTAATTAGAGAATTTAGACACTGATGTTTGTCAAATATGCAGTACAGAGTAATAACTTACAATTAGTTCCATTCAGCTTATGTAATTGGCTTCTATTTCTTCTTTTTTTTAAAATATACATGTGTAGTTGAGTGCTTTTGAGTAGTAGAGTCTGTATTTAACTGCCTATTTACTACTATTTTTTTAGATTTTTATCTCATGCGTATAGCATCGAGTGTATGTTTATATTCACACATCCATATGTATGTAATTATATTGGAAAGTATCGGTATTTTTCACTCTGTGCTGTTCTCATGCTTGCTTAGCTTAATGAAACAGGTCACATTTAGATATATGTCAACAAGTAGTCAATTTTGAAAAATAAGCTTCAAAGATGCTCTACAGATGACAGCACTGAAGGGACAGATATCGCTGGGGTGGGAGTTGGGTGGTTTTGTCTGTTTGTTTCTGTTTGCACAACTGTGTGCTACTTCCTTTTGAAATATGCAATATTTGATCTACAAACAAGTTTGTGATCAAAATGCCATCGATTCTAGGATGAATATATATCTGGTGTTGGGCACTGGCCATGTTTTCTAGATAGTATCTTTCTTTACTCATATGTTCTAGGTAAAAAAGCATGCTGTGATTACTGGTGACATTGTCAATAAAGGTCTGAGCCTTTCTGAAGCTTTCACTCTCAATAGCAAGACCAGAACAATGGGAAGGCCAAGGACCATCTCTAAGTTGTTGTTGGACCACCATATGATTGACTGCATTTCACAATGAGCTCTGGGACTCCTGGGGATTAGAACTCCACTGTCAGGGAAACATGTGTTTCCAGTTTCGTCCAACGTTCTTGCCAAACTAAATAAACAAAATACGGAATTCAAATCAGGATTTCTATTAATAGCGAGTAATTAATCACTAACTTGACTAAAATGTACAAACCATTCCTTACAAGCTTAGCCACCTAATGGTTTCAAAGGAAACGTTCAGTTAGATTTGTGATCTTAAAGTGATAGGATAATATCAATGTCTAAACAAATTGTTGTATTGAAATTCCAGTTGAAAAATTAATACCAGAATATCAAATAGTTACCAATCTGAAGCTAGTCTACATCTGGAATGCTAATGAAAAATGTCTTTCTAAGTGATTGGTGGTGACAAAAGGGTAGACAACATTTTTTCCCTCTGCAGAACTTTGCAGGAAGCATTCCAGTATGACTCATACCCACGACTTCAAGACAAAAAAGCTGGTAATTGTGACCAGAAGTCAGCTTGATTCATACAGCTGCATAAATATGAACTAATTAACATACAATGCAAAGTTTGAGACTTATGAGACTTCAAACTGTCTTCTCCTTTGAGAGTTAATAAGTTGTATATTGACTGTGCTGTGGGATAGAGAGCATGCTGTCAACAAATCATTGAGGTTTGAGAGTATTGTTCCAGAAGCATAGCATTTCTCCTGAAAATGGCAGGGGAATTTTTATTCTGGATCAGATTTGTGTCATGTCAAAGTCAGTAATCTTAGTAATGGCTAAATAATTCTGCAAGAGGCTGAGTATCCACTAGGTAAGAGAAAATCTTTAGTGTCAGTGTCTTGACACTGGAGGAGAGTGTTTCCGCTTGTTACAGAACACCTTATGCATGGAGATTTAATATTTGTATTTGTAATTATTTTGTCTGTTCATTGCAGTTTATTTTCAATTTTGAGTGTTATTATTCAGGATATTGATGATGTAGTTCTGGTTCTAGGATAATAATCTTAGTTCCATAATTTCACTTGTACATACAACTTAATTCACAATCAGTAGATGTTTTACAGCAGATGGACTTAATATCTTTTAAAAAGTTTTAAGCTGGAAAATATGTCAATAAGTTCTCTAGATATTTTCTGTAACAGGTTGTTGCGAATGATGGACGTTAACCCAGATTTAACCCAAAAGAAAGCTCTGTCCTAGTTTTAACAAAATTAATTTAGATAGTAATAAATTTGTATTAAGATAGACAAAATACTTTTCTAAATGCAATTTTATTTTCTTTGCCCCAATTCTTCCTCAAAGGCTCAATCAGGGTATTAGGAAAATGACTTGAAAGCACTCTATGACTGAAATCAAATTAGGTAACTTTTGAAAGTTATTTTGAAATAAATATGAATATAGAAGTTCAAGTCACATAAGCACCTCTCTTTTTGGCTCTGTCACAGTGGACTTCATTAAACATTTGGCTATGCTCTGTATTTATGAAAGGATTAAATCCACAAAACTGAAATATTTTAGTTGTCTAAGCAGTCTTTAGATCAAGCCTTACTTCTTCAGACTAAAATCTTTAAATTAAAAAAGAACATAACCACGTACTATAATGGTATTCATTTTGTACATTGTGGGTTAAATTTAAAAAAAAAAAAGGGTTTCAAAAAACCCAAACCTAATTTCTTCAACAGCAATGACAAAAAAATCAGCTATTTCTGGTTGGACCAGAAACAGGTAATATAACAAATAAAGCTTTAGGTCTTGTGAAATAATACATCTTTCATAGCACACTAGTAACTGCTACTTTCTATTAGGGACTTTGCTGTAGGATCAGTGACTTTCCTGTCCTCTACTGAGTTTCTAATGCCATGAAAAAGGTACTAATGTGATAAAAGTCATATAGTATTAGTGACTTTCTATCATGTTGGTGAAGTGAATTTTTATTGTATTAACAAAACCAGAATACCAATTGCCCTAGGAACTAGCAAAAATGGCCAGAAAATCTCTCATAAAAATCAAGAACTCTATATGGATAGAGAATTGAGTATGACTCCACTTTCTGTGCCTCTATTTTTTGCTGTTGCTGTTGTTTCTGAAGCACTCATTCTTATCTTGTGTTGCAGTAGCCAGTGCCTTCTAGAATGCTACCTGAACATGGGGGTTTTTTTCAGTCAATAAAATGTATATCTTTGGGGAGTGTTAATTACTGATTGGTATGTTAATGAGGAAGTCACTTCCAGCTGGAAAAAACCTCAAAAAGAAAAAAAAAAGTTTTGCGAATGAGTTGGCTGTCAAATGTTATCAGCTGTTTTTATAAACATTCAGTTCAAGTTTGGCATGGAGGGGAAACTCTTGTTTGTGGCAAGCACAACTGCCTGATGTGGGGTTTTGTTTATGTTGTACACAGCACACTGGTTTTTTATGTGAGAAATACGGAAGATGTTCACTCTGTGACAGAGTATAACAAATATTGGAGGAAATATACAAAGCCCAAAATGTCACGCATTTTTGTAGCATAATTAATTAGCATTATTCATCTGTCATTCATGTATAATATTGCCAGTTACATAAGGATCATATAATCCGAAAAATGTAGCTGTCCAATACAAGAATGTTTTACTCAAGACTTTTCGTGTTTCAGGACTTCTAGCGCGCTCTAGAAGTTCAAATTCACCCTTTCATTCTGATCCTCTGTATCCCAAATTTTATTTTGAAATGAAGAATAACTCAAGAGGTGGGTATGTTCAGTGACAGTTGTTGTATCACAGAACATTCCATTTTTATTACAGAATCTTTTTTTTTATTTACCTAGATTATGTTAATATCGACTGAGTGGCTATGTGCAGATGTATCTTTGTGTATGCAAACATATGGGTAATGCATGCTGTACTAATATATAGTCCCCCAAACTTTGGCTTCTTTCTATTCTTCCTGTTTTGGCTGAGAATCTATTTCTATCAACTACCAGCTGGAAGCCTTCTGTTGTTCAGAAAGTTCCAAATTCCTGCTCATATTCACTCAAACCAGCTTGGAAGTGTGAGGAAAGAATACCTCCTGGGTTTTCAGAAGTGAGTTTCCAGTTAGAATAATAACATTGCAAAATCTGAGAGTAAAGAACGAAATTGTCATTGTTTTCTCAAACATTCTGATATGATGGCATTACTCTAAAAAATCTGAAGTTTGCCATGTTGAAAAAAAAAAAACATGCTTCAGGTCACTGTACAGCATTTACTGATAGAATTTTATGAATGAAAAGGAAAAACCCATCATAATTACAAGCTCAGACATCTCTACACTCTCACTTCTGCATGACCTCCCTTGGTCTGCTCCACTGTTGCCTGCTGAGATGCTATTAGCTCCATTTCAAGGGTCCTCAAGAGTCCCACTTTCAGAAGTCCTTTGCTTGGTAGTTCCTTATTCTTTGTCACACTGAAATTTGCCACCAACCAATCTTTTTCCAGTTTATTACCGCTCTCTCATGCATTTTCACACATGCATATTCCTCACTCCTCCCGTCACCAGAACTCCTTTGCCAGCTTCTTGATTTGTATGCCATTTTGAGCCTTCTGTGCTTGAAACGTTTTGTCAGACGGACTCTCACCAGTTCTGCAAGCCTAACAGCCTTGTGAAGATTGCTTTGCATTCTTCAGCAATACTGTCACGATCACCTCTTTAGCTTGATGCACACTGGGTGTTGGACTTCTACTTAAAGGAGCTGTGGCAAGTTTTGTTAAGACATGTTCCTTTACACTAATCAATTCTACAAAACATGGTCCCAAGAGAAGTTAAAAATTAATAGTTAATACTAATACCCCTATGTTAATTTCTACAATATGATTTTTCAGTGTCTTCAGATAACATGTATAAATGTCATCTTATACATAAGAGACTTTATTTGGCAAGTCGTATTTGCTGTATTGAAATGCAAGTAATCTGGTGTTATAAGTCCGTTGTTATTTATCTTGAATCTGAACAGAGACTAAGTAGTAGGTTTTTTCTCTAAACCAGTAAGTGTATGTAACATCTTTATGTATAGCTATGTCTTTCTGAGAAGTCTTTTTTAGAACTAAAGTCATTCAAAATGATAGTTTCGCTATCAGAAGTATTCAGTAGTGCAGACTAGAAACAAATTGTTGTTGACACTCACAATGCTTTATATGTCCCACCTCCTAAACCTTCAGCTTGTGAATTAAAATGTGAAGAAAATATTGAAACAATGCAAGCTTTTATGTCCATGCTGTGTCTTAGCAATGCTCAGAAGGTGAAAGATTGTTTGTGGAAGTGAATATAAAAACTTTTATTTAACATGGAGTGTTGAAATGGCTGATAGCTGTAGTTCTATAAAACACAGAGTAATAGATCCTGTGTTAGAAAGCAAGCAAGCATAAGCCATGAACACTTCAGTACATGACAACCCCATAGTTGTTTTTAAGAAACAAAAAGGATTTTTAATAGGATTTTAATAGAAATCTCTGAGTTTAGAAACTTAACGGTGAGTACTGTATCCTCGGTACACTGTTGACTTGCTGATAGAAAATGTTGCTTTGCTGTTTTAATGACAAAGTCTACTGCAAGAGAAACATGTAGGAGGACAAGAATATATGTAGGAGTGAATTGCTCTAATCTTTGATGTACATAAGATGTAGTGCATTTTGTCAATATGCCTCAATAATGAGAGTGCCATGAATTTATAAGCAAGTTCATGGTATAAACTCTATTAAAAAATCAAGGGCATTCATGCAGCAATTTTCTTCTAGATCTGCAAAATTCTGTTTCTACTTCCAACAGAATGGAAAATGCAGAAGAAAAGTGTCAGATTAAACCTGAGGTGGGATAAAATAAAACAGTTCTCTTCTGAATCTTTGAGAGTAGTTGCCCAACAACAAAACATAATTTGATCAGTTTGTGAGTTCTCTTTTAATGTCTTATTTCTTACATTTTCTGTAAAAATAGGTAGTAAATCCTGCTGTAAGTGCATCGTGAAGACAGAGCTCTGAAAGAAAATAACATGGCAACTGATGAATCAGTCTGGAAATAAATATATACCTATCTTGTAGGAATAGCCACGGGAGTAGATAAAACAGACCATCTCTTGTATCAGGTGAAGCATTCTGCAAAAATGATGGTTTAAGGCATGAATAAAGTCCTCTGTACTTCCTCACTGTTGATATGTGCTGGTCATAGCATATAAATGTATGGATAATGCCAGAGTTCCTGCATTGGTTGTGTAATTTTTTCAGTGGCTCCCTCAAGTTGAGTCATCAGTACTGGTGCTTTCAGGCTTTACCCACAAACTAGAACATTTTCTTTTTCCTGAGTTTGAGTGTAGGATAGGCCATGTGTGCATGAGATCTGATGTTTTTAAAGTGGTAACATACATGTACTTTCAGGAACAAGTAGCTTGTCACTAGTGGCATAACTTGGTTGAGGAAAAAATCCTCTAAATGAAACTGCTGAAATATGAACAAAACCCCTTTGACTTGTCAAGTGCTCTCCTCTATTTCCTAATGCATTATTTTCTTGATGTAAAGTGAAGGGTCTGACTTGGTCCAGCAAAGGGTTATCAGGTTTAATTTGTTTTCATACATTAGTCTCTCTGGCGACATACCAGATATTTACATTTGCCATCTGAATTAAGAAGGCAACAAGCAATTTTTTGGGGGGTTTGAAGTTGGCTGTACCACTTCAGAGCAGTTTTAGCGTGGGCAGTACAAAAGGTCAGTCACCCTGGAGGCCTTAACAAGAAAGATGACAAATGAGAGGCAGCACAAGTGTGCTGCAGCTTTGCAGAGCAGCACTGTGTTCTCCTCAACCAGTGCTGGAGGCATCCAAGAGAGGAGGGTGACCTCTGCTACTTCCCACCTCCACTCCCTCCCACCAAGGAGTATTGCCACAGGCAACAAATGAGCTCATCATTCAGGGGAAAGGAAAATACATTTACAGCCGGTGGCTGCTAAAAAATTCCATCGTGGTTTACTGCTACCGGATCTTCCCTTGTCCATATACTCGCACTTTTCTTGAGAGGTGAATTTCCAAAGTGGAGACATTTCTAAGTTCAACTCCTTCCCTAGCAGAAGTATTCCAAACAGAAATATTCCATTGTAGAAAACCTGTATCTTTATGGAGGTTAAAGAGGTATATACAATACTCTTTCAAGTGGGGAAAAAAAGGGGGAAAAAAAGAAAAAAGAAAAAAGCATTTTTGGAAGACAAATCCAGACAAAAAAATAGGATTATAAGAATATTCATTATATTTATTATAGTTTCCATGATCTACTGCACTCTTAGTATGTATGAGATGGGTTTGTAATATTTGCAGAAACTGCTGGCATATATTTCTTTCACCTTAAACCATTTCTTTTTATTTTATAAATCAACACTCTGTGAAATAAATGCAAATATGTTTATAGGAAATGGGGTACTTTAAGACCACTGACAGGTCTGCAGGCTATGTTGACTACATATAAGTTAGGGGTATAAAGTTCCCACACACCATACTTACAGACTGCACAACAAAACTATCGTGTAAGATCCTGTGATGATAGAAAGGCATGAAAAACAGCTATCATAACCAAATTGCTCTAAGTTGGGAAGTATTTGTCCATTTTCATAATTCATAAGAGTACCATTATCCCAAACAACAAAATATGTTGTAACTAACAACAGTAAGCAGTAACTAAGAGCATTAGGCACTATTAGTTCTAAGTAATACTTCATGCTGAAATTACCAACAATGCAATTTACCATTTAATGCAATTTACCATTTAATTTAGGATTAATGCTAGATACCATTCTATTATGAGGCTCTCAACCCTATATCCTTTAAGTTATTTTGAGCTTGAGTAGTTGAAACTTATGCCGTATGTAACCTTTTAAATATAGATGGATGTCTTACTTTTGCAATGAGTTGAGCTGTTTCTGCATCAACTTCTGTAATTTTCTCCACTTATTTTGCCCCACTAGAACATCAGTGTGGTAAGCAGAGAGCATCTGAGTATATACAGGGAGCTAAGTTGCACATTGGATCAGAAAGCACAACTTTTATGGATTATATTCATGGCATAAGTAATACACTGTTTTTGTAGGAGAGTTGTTATTCAATAACCTAAATTTAATATAAAACTTCAAGGAAAAATTCATTATTAAAGTATTATCATTTTATTGAAAAAAAAGTCTTGTTTGTGGGAACCACTGCTTTTGAAAATTCGAATACCAGCTTTTATTTTGTCACCTTGATTTTCCTTAGAATATGTACAATTTCAATCATGTTGTTAACTGGTAACTACTTTTGTTCAGGATGGATTCTTACTAACTACTGCAAAAGACAAAGATAAAAGATAATATCTTTAGAATGTATCATATCTAAGCAATCTGATTTCATCATAATAAAGTACTGCCTACACACTTATTAAGAGTTGTGGAAAAATACTGAAAAACAAATCTCACCAAGAAGGAGTATCCACATTGGTAATACTTCACCAGAAAAAACTGCTAACCTTAGGAGCAGGAACACTGAGGAAACTTGGTATAGTGCCCCAAGAGAGATATTAAACAATGGAAGTAAAGGCACAGAGGTCTTGTGCTTAGGCTTTGTTTAAATAATGCAGCTGAGTAGGAGCTGAGTCAAAGGAATGGCCCAACCAGCGACCAAAAGCTGAACTCTTTTTACTGACTCAAAAATACACATTACTTCTCACATCCTTGCATGTGCTGATGAAGTGAAACCTGTACACTCTTTGCATTTAAGATTAAAGTCACTCCAAACTCCACATAATATTGAAATTACATCAATTGAAACTTTATCTTTTCCCCTCCCTCAAAGAGTAACATCAGAGAAGGAGATCAGGGAAGACTTCACTTTTGTTTCCTGGTGTATTGATGGGCAATACCCCATATACAGGGACACCTATTGAAAAAGCTTTATACCAGTGTAATACTGTTAACAACACTTTCTAACACCATAAATATGCATTTATCAACAGCAATTTTTGAACCTTATTCTGACGCAATAATCAATTAATTACACTTTTTTGTGAATGTGGAATATTGTTGAATATGCCCATACTTGCAGTGTAGTCCATGTTATTTGTGCCTCTGGGATCTCACTTGTGACCAGATTTAGAGAGTTACCATCCTGTGTGTGCATCTGGCAGCTTATCAGACTTATAGTGCCTAATTGGTTATTCTAAAATATTGTCTGTAAAGTACTCCTGGGATGTGGACATACAGATAATACATCAACTAAGACAAGGCCTAGATGCCCCTGGGTCTGCTGTATGTGCAGATAACCTGGAAAGCAAGGAGTTCTCCCTTTCCTAAATTATTATGTGGCAGTAGTCATCACCCACCATTCCGTCAGTGATAAATAGTTCAGCTAGAAAGTCAAGTTTAATAGGATTTTGATTCTTATTTATGTAAAAACAGCTAAATCACCTTGCTGCCGAATCAATAACTGTCAATTTTTTATGTCACTTTCCTTGAAAAAGCCTCAAATTAAAATTCCATGTGTAATAGACATGTTGAGTAAACAGTGTTAACCACTTCACAGATCCATTATGTTAATATATTGCTCTTTCTGCCTTATCAGACAGAATGAAGTGAACTGAGAAGTTTTTCATATATTAACTGTAAATTACACTTAGCTCAGCTAATAAAATTTTATTGTCACAGAACTGTTTTCCACTTCACATGCATTTGGGAGATTGAAATGTAAATTATTGTAAGCTACCTCTGTCTCATTATAGATGTCTGAACAAATGAAATTTACATGACTGAAAAAAATGAAAGTATTCTCTGCGGATACCAGAAGCTATCACTTTTCCCACCATAATAATAGAATTTCAGAAGTAGAAAAAGAGAGAGAAAAGCAGCCCTTAATCTTCTTTGCAGGCTGTGCAATTACACTTCAATTTATGAAGGCTTCTCAGCAATTAATATTCCTCTGATTTGTTTCCATGTCGGTTATGGAAGTTAATCAATACTCTGCCCTTCTTTAAAATCATAATAATAGTGCTGAAAAGATAGTTAAAAAGATGAAACTGCTTTTCTGTGTAATACATAAGGGGTTAAGACAAATTTACATCTGTTCTTCCTCTGTTTCATTCTAGGCATGGTGCAGGTGAAGTCAGCGTAATCCTGCACCAATGTAAGTCTTGCTTTTGAAAAGAGTGGAGATTGTTTTGTAGAGAACACTTTAAAAAGAGTCCCCCACACATTAGGACACCTCTAGTAAGTGTAGCAATTACGGTAGTGAACTTCAGTATGGTCTTTTGGCAAATACTAACACAAGGAATGGATGATGTGTTTTGTAAACAGTAAAGAAACAACTCCACTGTAATGAACAAGTCTTTCTAATTATAAAGATCTTGTGCTACTCATACATTCAAGCTACCTTGTTCCTGTCTCTAGTGACACTCTATCTTCATGACAAGTATTCCATACCAGTCTTTTCAAATAAAAAGTCATAGGGTCATTTATTTACCTGGGATGCTGCTGTAATGAGAATATCGCACACCCGCAACCTATTTCTTACCTGTAAACTAGATGTTTTTTCTAATAATGATAACCTTGGGCCAGTTTGCCAGTTTGCAATAAAGCAAAATACCTAGACTCCGCAACCCCGTATGTCAGGGTTTCTGGTGATCACACTCTGAGACTTCAGGGTGCAATCCTAAACCCTGTGAGGGATGTATAGGCTGTGCATATAGGACAACTAGGCAACCAGAAAGAAACAATTAACTGAGGGAAAACTTACCACAAACTTGTTCAGGTTAAAGCTAGCTACAGGAAACTAAAGAGGTAGTGCTGAGGTTGGAAAAGTGCCTTAAATCCTTTTCTAGTGCAGGGTAGTATCCATCTGTGAAGCACCACTACATTTTCTTTCAAAAACAGATTGTAAATTAAATCTCTAAAAAGAAAGCACCATATGTTCTGAGGCTGGTTTATTTATCCAGCTATAAAGCAAAGACTCTGATTCAGCAATCTAATGATCCAAACAAACAGCACAAAACAGGCCTAAATTTGGGACTTATTTATGAATTTTATCCAAAGGAAAATGTACACAATACTCAGCAATAGTGTAGTGGAAAAAAATTTCAGTGGGAAGCAATATCTGTGTGAGATAACAAGAAACACCAAAGGCTGAGCTTCTCGAGTGTTCCAGGTGAATACTGTTCAGTGAATGTTAATAAGAAACACAAGTTCTCCCATAAAAATTTGGTGTCTCAAAACTGTGTTTGGTGAGTCACAGTCTTGCATTTACATGCTCCACAGACAGTGTCCATTCTGCCGCCTTAGCCTTTTTTTGGCTCTGGTAGTGAAGATACTGACAACATGTTTAATATGTACAACATATAACACAATTCTCATACCAATGGAAAATCTCTCTAAGAAAATACGACAGGATAATTTTCAGACTGCATGGTGCTACTCCTGAATAAGGGGAAGGGCAATGTGACCTTCATGATTTTCCTAAAATGTGCTCAATATTTAAAGTAAATTTTAAAATTCTTTATTGTTACATTTTGGCATGCAGATGGCGTGCCGAGAAGTGTTTGAACTTTATATTTGTTGACTAAATATATTCACCACCTGACATTCTTCCTGTCTCCTGTTTGGCTAAAGAAGTCAGGAGCCAGTTCATCTACTCAGATTGAATAAAAAAATTGAAAAATGTTGTATTTCCAATTAAATTTAATACCGAAGTTTCCCTTCCTGATATATTCACAAATTAATTTCTCCTATGAATCTCTGGTTCTAGCCAGTCTCAAGTATATTAATGAGGAACAAGTATCTGAATGCAGAGTAGTATTTTTATGTCTGAAATTTAACTAGAGTGTATTGTAAACACACCTTAAAAAATATTGAAATGAAATTATTTAGCAGTAAACAATGTAGATCTCTAATTCACAATCTGTTGAATGCATAATTTTTTTCCAGTGGCTTTCATCGTATAATAAAATTTGATTATGGATTTCCAGTTTTCTTGACAATAATATGATTTTTCCAATATACCGAAGGGGGTTTTTTTACGATTCTCCATGAAATTTCAGTTTTCCATGCATGTTTGTGGAGAAAGCTGATAATCTGTTTTGTGTCTCTGTTCTGTCACAAAGGAAAAATAGAAATAACTCGCTACTTACTTCTTTATTTTAACAGATTATCAGATTAGATGAACAGATATCATAATTATAAATGCATCATGACTCTCTGAATCATGTCAAAGGTACTTTGAAAAGTTGAGGGCTGCAGAACTGATCACAAAGTATATGACCGTCTTGCAAGGTACATTTTGTCCCAGACAATAATCTCTTTGTAAACTACTGTTAGCTCCTAGCAGAGACTTCCTTGTCTCAGAGAATCACTGCTCATACTTCTTGTTTTGAGGGAGTAGGGGTAAAAAAAGTATTGACTCCTGTGCTCATGAACCCAACTTCACATTTAGATGTAATGTAGAAGTTCACCCCCAGACCCTGACTGAATTAGTATTACAATCTGGAGCCAGGAATGGCAATTTAATATCTGGTCCCTTCTTCACAGTCCACGTATTACTTCTCTTGCACAGCTTCCTGTCCTGAACTAGGTTTCCTGACAAAGAAAGATGTACCATGTATTTTTCATCAAATACTTTGAGAAAGATTACATAATTTTCAGAAAAAAAGATGTTTTGTCTGTGTAATAAAATAAAAATAATATGATAGACTCCTTAAAATGAAAAAAAAATCAAATATCTTGAAAAGCTTAAGAAATTGTGACAATAAAAACAAGTAATCGACTGTCTACTATGCTATATTTATTATAAAATAAACTTAGACTAACCTTCTCTGACTCAAGAGGTATAAAAGTCTATATGTTCTTCAATTTAATTTAAGTATAGCAGTTCTATTCATACAGAAAATAATTTCTCATGTCTGTTCTCAGAAGATCCTTGAACCTCATACAGATTTTTAAAATTTATTAACATTTTAAAGCAAACTATTTTAGTACTTTAAAAATTATTTTTCCCCCTTCCTTTCTCCCTTCTTTTTTCTTTTTTCTAGTTTAACATTTAATGTTCTATTTGAGATTATATCCCTCCCTGTACAATTTTACCTCTAAAATCTGCTCAAAGTCACCTTATGCTTTTGGAAAAAAATTACAAACAGAATAAATCCACCACAGTATTCCTACTAAAAATATATTTAGATTCCAGAACAGCTGAAGATGGATAATTTCATGAGCCAATTGGCTCAGCTGCTATTGGCCTTTCTTTGAAAGCAGTTGCCATTTTGCCTTTACACCCATCTAAATTTTCCTTAAAAGCCATGAACCATTTTGAGAGCAGGCGGAGCAAGACAATCCTTTGGAGACATTTGAAGATCCTTTCCAACTGTGGTGAAATATGGACAAAAGATTTATCTTTACACAAAACACTCATATTAAAACATAAATAGTTGATGGATGCTGAGAGCGTGTAAGGACATCAATAGCTCGTAGACATTGCTGTGGGCTCACTGTCAAATTCTACATCTAATTTTCTGAGACACAGAGACTGCAAGCTTGGATCGGGGCATCTCACCCCACATAAAAAGTTAACTGTTGCTTGTTGACCAGTGAGATAATTCAAATGGGACAAGCTGTCTTGTAGTGAGTTATTTCAGTGCCATGAGCTTAGCACTGCTCTGGCATCTCCCAGCTGCCAAAAACATCCTACTTTTGAAGTGAGATTTAACAAGATAAGCTGGATTTTTGACTGACAGCCATTTACTTTACAACTATAAAAGCCACAGCAAACTTCCACAAAGTAGAAATCTTCTATACATTTTTTGGAAAACGTGTGGAGTTCCTCCCATGAGTAGGGTCACCTGCATCACCCAGTTATGTCCAGGGTTTCACTGAAGGAATCATCCTTTCGGTGGTAAGTTACATTTGACTCCTAATCAATCCTATTTCTTTTTCTGGCTTTAATCTAGGTATCATGATGTCATGCACTGTTTTAAGTTATTCTGTAATCTAATAGTAGTGCTTTTTAGTTTTATACATGTAGTAATTAATTCTGATTAGGATCTTCCATCTGTTATCTTTTGTCTGTTTAATAAATAATTCATTCTTATAAATCTATCTGATTTGCCGTCATTAGAACTTGCAGGACAAAGTGATTTAAATACATCTCTAGAACTTCCTTAAATCTAAACTGCTGCCAAAATCTGAGGCTAAGGAACCCCTTCCTGAGAAGGAGTTTAAATACACAGAGGAGTTCTTTTTGCCCCTCAGACTCGGCGTCAGGGCTTTTTAATAAACTTTGTCTGAATCTCCCACTCTCCCTACAACAAAACTTGAATTCCCATCCTATCACACTTTATAAAATCACCTGCCATTTATAAAATGAACCCAACAGAGTTATTAAATGTTTCCAAAGCAGACTGATAATGTGCTTGCCATGGAATGAATTCATTTCACGTCACTTTAATTGATATAAACATGATGCCAAAACAAACAAGCCATCAGACTTCATGCTTTCATGTGGGGAAGCTCTCTCGAAAATTCTGTAGGGTGGGACGAAAACCTTTCCTGTGGGAGTTAGGAAGTTATTAAAACCTTAAGCCTACTCACCGTAGGAGACTTTCCAAATGTTAGTTGATTCTAAAGATGACTAGCATTGCATGGGAGTATATAAAGAGAAACCCCTCCTCACCCTGAACAAATCTGGTGACCATGACTGCAGAACTCAATTTTATAGTATGAGTAAAGTGTACAAGAACACCGAGGTATTAGCGGTGATGAGGGGTTTGGTGTGGGACAAGGAACAACCCCACAAAGCCTCCCCCTACTGGGAAGTGTCTTACTGCTGCTGTGAGACAGAAACCTTTGAATAAGCAGTAAGATTCCTGCAGTGTAGGTTTTTTCTACCTGCACAGACCCTGTGGTGTACCAGGCTTACTCTGATGTCTAGATGACACAGAATCCAGTCTTACTAAGG
Source organism: Falcunculus frontatus (assembly GCA_013398115.1). Classification (NCBI taxonomy): domain Eukaryota; kingdom Metazoa; phylum Chordata; class Aves; order Passeriformes; genus Falcunculus; species Falcunculus frontatus. The sequence goes on from VZRV01000961.1 coordinate 127,988, forward strand.
ATGTGATTGAGCTTGCTTCTTGGTCTTTGCTTCATTCGTGGACTTCAAGTGAACAGTACATAAAACAGCAATTGTTACGTGAGGCATTTCAAAGTGGAATATGCATTTTTAGGAAATGCTTCACAGATTTTGGCAGTGATATACAGCTGTGATATACATGGCTGCATGAGCTAAAAACACAGATATAAAATTATATCAAAGCTATGGAAAAAACATGGAGTACACTTTTTTACCTTTCTTTTTTTCTTTCTTTCTTTTTTTTTCCTTTTTTTTTTTGGTTTAGGTTAGCTGAAAACAGTACGCTGAGAGAAATACTTGGTCTTTTCTTTCCAGGACTTATTCCTCTGCATATATTTTATTGAAATCCCATCAAACTCAGGTCCTATAAAAACTTGAATTTACTTTTGCAAGTTCATTATTATCTCAGGGTTTGGACAACCATCAATGTATTTGGAAGTTCAAGTAGCCTAAGGTGAAAGACTGGGTTATTATTCTTTCTCTAATGGTTCATTAAGGCTATGTTCAAACAGTGGGACCTGCTTCTCGGCTCTCTTTAATAACATCTTGGTAGACAGTTGGTGCCTCCTTATGCTGAGAAAATATCTTGCCACGGGTACCACCAGGTGCAGGTAGTCTGTAGGACCAGTCAAGGTGGTTATGCTGGAGAGCAGGGATAACAGCCCACACTCCCCAGAGTGAAGTCCTGTTCTCACACGTTTATTATAGGGGGGGATAGAAATTTTTTAAAAAGCTATATTGGGGAACAGGAATTAAATAAATTAATTTTTTTTATCTGTAGCTCTGTCCTGTATGTAGCAGAGGAAATGTTAGCACAGATGAATATTCCTGTTTAACAAGAAAAATCCGGTCGTTTTAATGAACCCTTCTACAGAGACAAACTAAGATATGAGATAACTCCTCTTTGTTCATTATGCTAATTAAAAAAGAGCACCTCTGGCCTTGTGAAAACAAAACTGATTAAAGCAAATGCAGTAAGTCAACTTGGAGTTGTGAAATACAAATCGTACAGAGCCCACAGTGGACATTAAGTCAAAGCTGAACAGTCTTTTTAGCAAAAAGTGAATTTGGCTTTGGGTTTGCCTGTGACTTTTCTTGACTCTTATGTATTAAATACATATGGGGTATGGAAATTCAAGAAGAGGGAATTCACTGAACAAGCACGAAAAATCTCTGCTTAATTAAAGTAAGCAGAGTAGAAAACCTTGCTCCACAAAAAAAAGTATTTTAATGGGTTTTTTCTCTTTGCAGGTATTTTTTTCCACTTAAACTATCATGAAAAAGATTCCACTTGGATGGGAATGGAGAAAGCAAGTTTTATTCAAATTATATGAGCATGACTAACTTTAAGGAAACCAATTTCTCTTTTTGCAGAGTTTTGCCTGTTCCATGACATTACGAATTTCTGGGAATTTCCTTTTATTTCACTTTAACATTACTTCTGAGGATGCAGGGGGTTTTTTGGAAGGAAATTAAAGCAGCCTAGTGGACCTCTGACAAGAAATTTCAAATATGCTTAAGAGAGAAATAGTGGATACTGAACATCTTTTAGTTTTGCAGGTTAATAAAGTTAGTTCTCTACAGCTGGAATTATTTCACAATACCTGTGAGTTTTGCATTCTGCCTCTGAAATACTGGATTTTTATTGGATGAATTATGATGTATTTCATGAAAATACAGGAACACATGATGCACCACAAAACGACAGAGCTATCTCCCTCAAGCTGAGAATACAGACCCATGTGTTGAACAACAAAATTGTGGCTGTAATTGTAGCTATATCAATATCAGCTGCTTAAAGTGACTTTGGTCACCAACAGGCAGTATTGGAATAAGTCCATTTACATCTTGATTCAGTTTGAAGATAGATCTTAGCTCAAGAAAACAATATTACATTTATATCCCCATATGGCTGTGGACATGAGTAAAGAAATCACACTGGTTTTGTCAGCTTTGCCAAGAGTATTTTATTCTGTTGAATATAGAGTTTTGTTGATCCTCCTGTAGTACCCTGCAAGGGTAAAGTAAGTTCTCTTTTTCCTTTTTGAAATGCGTAAGACTGGCAATTAAGTTCCCAGATCAACAATTCTACACAAAAATTTGCAAGGTATAGAATTTCTTCCATTTAAGATTCCCAGAATATACGAATATATAAAAGTGGTAAAACTTTCATACTGTCTTTGATCTTTGACCAGAATTTGGTAAAATTCAGTGGAAGCAGACAATCTGGTCCCGAAATGGGACAGTAATTTCCAGTACAGAGCCATGTTTAAGTGGAAAACAGAGATATCAATGATATTGTCACTACATATTTGTGTCCACTATGTGTCTGTCCACTTTCAGAATCCTGGTCACAGAAAGACATCTCAGGCATACTACATCCAGTACCATGTTTTTTCCATTGGTTATACCCTTACTGAGGCTTCATAGGCAGTTTTAACTTTATTCAAGAAGAACAACAAAACCTACCAAAACAAAACCAAAACAAACCACCAAACAAACAAACAAAACCCCCAAACTCCCAAAAAACAGAACCAAAACCAAGCAAAATAACTCCAGCACAAATCCCCCATCTTCATATAGACAGTAACTGAATATGTAATTATTAATAATCTTACCTTTAGTGATTATCACATCTGCAGTTCCAGTGCAGTAAAACGGTTGGAAAAAGAGAAGTTTAATTCCAACTCTGTATCTAGAAATCCCAAGGAAAAAAAGCAAGCTGTTCTGTCAATACATTAGGTTGGCATTGAGGCAGAACCTCGAAAGCACTTTTCTTCAAGACAAGAGAAATGAATTGGTAAAATGGACTGATGACCTAATATGGAAGTAATGAGAATTTACATTTCTTAAGACTGTATCCTTAAGATTGTATCCTAGTATTTATATTTAATTTTGAATATCTTAAACATTTTTTAAAAATAATGATGAGTAATTGCTCATGAAAAAATGAAGGTTGGTTTTCACCTTTCCTTTTTTACATAAAACATAGAGGGAGCTATTGAAAGGATGATTATTCTAAGTAAAAGTCAATGAATTTGTTGACTCATGGTAAAATTGTTTCCATATTTTCATTGCTATGTCAATGCTGTTTTGACTTGTGGACATTTTGCCTGTTACAAGGATGTACAAATATATATAGCTGGCATCTCCCAATACACAGAATTGATACCATGTTAAACGTGGTATTTTAATAATGTTAAAACATTCAAGAATATGTCTGACAAAAATTTCTGATAAAATCAAAGGCTTCTTGAAAGTGAAGGTTGATTGCATATGTACATAAATTCTAGAAGTCATCTGAGAACAACAGGGGTTTTGATTATATGACCTTCCTGATGTAAGTAACACTCAAAAAGAGCAGCCAGCTGATGAAGATGTAAAATTCTTTCCAGTACCGTTCAAGTCAAACAAGTGTCATATACTGTCACAGCTTTTCCTGTGTAAGAAAAATGCCTGAAAGTTGAAAATGCCAATGGGACATGAGAAGGAATTTTATTTTTTTTTAATTTGGTTTTATTTCCCCCACATTAAAAAAAACAAAAACAAAAACAAAAACCAAACCAGAAAGCCACCAAACAAAAAACTAAAAACCACACCCATTATAGAATACATTTAAAAGAGAGAAATTCCCAAGAAATTTTACCTTCAGGTCCAGAGAGTATAATATGTCCACAGACATATTGTGTACTTATTAAAAATTAAGGACTAGCATAATTTTGAATAGGACATTTTATATAACCAAATCCTCCAAACCTTTGTTGCTTTCTAGACTGTTGATATCCCTGACATATATAAACAAACCCTATTTCTAGGTCTATCATAACCAAATTTCTTAAACAGCATATTATTTTGTGACAGATAATAGCCATTACTATTTTTCTGTAGTTTTCACCAGTAGATCTGTGAAAAATTCAACAAACAGTGAATTTGGTGAAAAAATATTTTTTTAGGGAGTTAAAGATTTACAAATAATTTGGGTAAAATAAAAAGCAGACTTTGTCAAACACTGAGCTATATAATTTGAACATTTCTAAACAAAGTGTTTTCCATTTTGGAAACGTTGATATAATTCCGCTTGAAATTTTAAAGCAGAGCTTTTGGATTTACATATCTTCTTTACATTTCATTACTTATAAAAATAACATAATTTAAAGAAGATAATGTTAAAACTTTGGAATGTCATTTAGAAACAACTTGTATTTCTTTTCCATTTAAACCCAGATATCTGATAGATCAAGTTTTCCATGTGCTGAGTCCACTTCTTCCCTGTTCCTTATATTTGAATAAGAAAATGTTAACTACTTTGAAAATGCTAGCTGTGGACAGACTCATCATCCGTTGCACTCCAGGAACAAATAAAACAAAAAAAGCAATGCCACTGACTGTGGAAAAGGTAAAAAATAGAGGGGACAATCAGAGTAAAGTACTGAGTTCATGATTGGAGACGATTTTACTAGATTATGAATAACACATAAGTTGGGATTCATAAGGACCTGTCATCAAAAGAACTGGAAAAACTTTGTGCAATAACATTCGGAGGGAACTCAGCAACCTCTGCAGCAGAAGGAGAGAAGGTGACCTGTTATGTTTCTTCCAGTAACCAGTTATCAAAAATTTCATTTTTTTATCAGATTAAAAAAAAAAAGTTCTATCTTTTCTTATAGCAGGAAGGGAAATGCCAATAAAGGGCAGAAAGAGCTGCCTGTACCAGAAGGCGTTTTGAGTCAGTGGCAATACGATGATGGCTGGGGCAGTACATGAGGACCCTGAAGAACACATACATGGTTTGGACAGGCCAGCAAACAGCCAGTGCAGAGGACAAGGAAACCCTGCTGGCAAGAGGGGAAAAAAATAACTGTTGTGAAAAAATGGGCTGAGAATGGAGCACAGAGGCAAAGCCTTGGACTAGTCCAGAAAGTCATTACTTGCACAGCAATAGAAAGCAAAACAGCTGCATAAACTCACAGGAAGGCCATATGTGAGAGGAGCATACAGCAAATACTGAATAATATTTGTAACCTAGAAAAAAAAAAAAAAAAGAAGTAATTTTCTCTTAACGTCTTCAAACCCTGAGAGAGCAGAATTTCCTTCATATGATGTTCGTGAGACCCATGACAGAAAAGTGCCAAAGAAGCCAGGAGAAAAAAATGTTTGCCCTGAAAATTAATATTTCTAATAAAAATCAAGTTGCTGCTTGAAGTTTCTTTGAATCCAATTTGGAAAAATATTGAGTTACCACATGAAAAAATTCTGCTGTGTGTGGAATTTACATTCTGCTCCCCATTAGTGGTACAGCGTATGGCTGAGAGCCAACGTCTCTTTGTCACAGTTATTTGGCTTATTTAATTCAGGGGCATAGACAAGTATGTGTGGATGGAATATTTGAGATTTTGTTTTGTTTGTTTTGGAGTTTGGGGGGAACAGGGTTGGTTCTGCTTGGTTTTGACTGAAGTTTTCAAAGAAGAAAAAGAAAGGAGGAATCCGATCGCTAGAAATTTCTTCATATATTTGTTGAATGCCTTTATACTCAAAAAAAGTTGCACATAGAAACTGTCATATTATTAAATGGAAGCTAAACAAAGTTTACTGCTGGATTTAGGTGCTCTGGTTGGGCTTGGATACATTTTTTTTTTGCTATTCACTCTCCATTCAGATTGCTCAGGATTTCACTTTTTTAATAAAAGAAAAAAGCAATGCCCTTATTTTTGTGAAATGAAACATTGTGAGATGAAATGAATGTGAATTTAATGTAAATCCAGGCAGAAATTTGCAGATGGATTTATTCACTGAAATGTGAGCTGCCTCACATTTCTTTGGAGTGTCAGTTGTGAAGCTGATGACGATTTTTTGAACATGTCATTCTACTTCCTGGATACAAAGAAGAGACAAAATAACAGAGGAAAGAACAGAACAACGCTCAGAAAAGCAGTAGATGTCAGAAAAAAACAATAGAAGACAGAGAAAGAAACAGACACCAAACTCTACCTGGATCAAATCACAGAATATGCTGAGTTGAATGAAAAGAACCCCAAAAAAAAATCATTGAATCCAACCCCTGGCCCTGCACAGCACCATCCCCAAGAGTCACACCATTTGCCTGAGACCAAATTGTCCAAACACTCTTTGAACTCTGTCAGGCTTGGTGCTGTGACCACTGCCCTGGGGAGCCTGTGCCAGTGCCCAAACACCCTCTGGGTGAAAAGTATTTCCTACTATCCAACCTAAACCTCCCCTGACACAACTTCAGGCCATTCCCTCAGGTCCTGTCACTGGACACCACAGAAAGGAGATCAGTGCCTGCAGTTCCTCTACCCCTCACAAGGAAGGTGCAGACTGTGATGAGGTCTCCCCTCAGTCTCCTCCAGGCCGGACAGACCAAATGACCTCAGCCTCTCCTCATACAACTTCCCCTCCAGAACCTTGACCATCCTCGTATCCCTCCTTTGGACATTCTCTAATTGCTTAATGTCTTTACCGTGGAATTTAAAGCTGCCCCCAGGACTCAAGGTGAGGCCACCCCAGGGTGGGACAATCCCCTCCCTCACCTCACTGGCAATGCTGTGCCTGATGCACCCCAGGGCAGGGTTGGTCCTCCTGACATGCAGGGCACTGTGAATCTGCTCAGGAGAAAGTTATGCAATACTGAACATGTATAGAAGCCAGTTTCTGTCACTCTATGTACTATTCAGCCCTTCCCACAAAATATGCTTGATGTCTCTGGGTATAATTAAGTTGAAGGAAATTTAGAAAACTCCAGGAAGCACCTTCAGCTACCCTGACTTCAGCGAACTTGTTCTGATGTCTTTAGTAGTATGCAAAGAAGCCAGTGCCTTGGTCAGACAAACTGAAAATGGTATTTTCCTCTTTACTGTAGCTTTCCAGAATGTGGGCCTGGAGCTTCTCTCCTGCTACGTCTTTTGAAACCTGCCCTTTTGAAGAAGCCAGTGAAGCCTAGCTGCTGTCCACTGTGGCTTTGAGTTTCTTCGCTTTGCCAGCAGAGGCAAAGAAGCATTGTCTGTCGCTCTAGTCTGTTTTAGTAGACAGGCAAGCTTTTCTATTGTAAAGGTAAATCAGACAGAACATATTGTGAGTCGCTGCAAAAGTTTACTCTGGGTGCTGAGTATGTGCTCTACGTTAGTATTTGTACTGACAACGGTAAGTGATATTTCAATTCTGTTTGCTGAAACCAACTATTTTAATATGCATCAGTATCTATGCTATCCTACTACAGGTAAAAGAAGCTGAAGTAGGGGCTTGGTCTCTATTTTTATGATCTGCACTTGGTGACGAGCAGTGCAGGATCTGTCATGTACTGAGAGTGACAGTAAGCAAATACTCTGTTAGCAACAGCAAGAAAAAAATACGAAAATTTTGGGTTAATTTGTCTATTTTACAAACCATGAACCCATCAACACAAGAGCCTCTCACCATTCCTTCCATTATGTGTGGGTGACCATTTTTGTCAGTATAGAAGATGCTAAGAGCATATTAGTTGCAGGAATATTCCTGGAAAATTGTAAGAATTCACCACTTATTAAGTTATTTTTCACAACATTTTCTCCAAGAAGTGTGGTCTCTGAGGTAATATTCAAAGTGAACTTCAAAGCCAGGTTCCTGAAAACACATTCAGTATGAAGAATAGAAGTTTTCAGATATATCTAGCACATTGTAATAACTTTCTTTTGGAGTTTCAATATCTATCTGTTTTAATATATTATATATAACTTATATATATATATA